>JAKCPI010025490.1:0-21992 GCA_023213315.1 Euborellia annulipes | reverse complement strand
GGGCCGTCGCCGCCTCGCCTTGCACGATTCTAGGGCGTAATAAAGCACCGAATGAATCAACAGTTCGTAGACTAATGAAAAAGCTCTTAGAAACGGGTTCATCATTAAACCTCAAAAGTCCTGGACGTTCTGGATAAACTGAGAAGGACTTTTGGGGTTTACTGTTGAACCGGTCTCAAAGAGCTTTTTCACAAGTCCACAAACTCGATTCATTCGGCGCTTTATTAGGCCCTAGAATCGTGCAAGTAGCCTGACGGAGCATAATTTCCTCCATTCTGCTAAAACGTTTTCACGACATACGTTGCGCACAAATGAACGAAACCGTTTCAAAAACCCAGAACGCGAAAAATTTCATTTGCGTCAAAAATCGGAAGGTTTCTGGAAATAGAAATGGGACTTAAAGCGTTAGAAGGGGATGGGGACTGGCCCAAACGTCTAACATAACAATTCAACATTTTTTTTTTGGTATCCAAATGGCTTAAATAAAATCAATGGACTGCCTGGGGTCCGAACACGCGACTTTTTGGTATACGAGGTTAGCACACACAATTCAAAGTTGAATTTATAAAATTTGTTGAAAAAAAAAAGGTCGAATGATATGAATTTTGGATAAGAAATTTTATTCGGGGGTGGGGGAGGGAAGGTCTATGTATGTGGCAATATTGACTAAGGAGCTCAATGAGGATATAGATAGATCTTGGTCGGCGTTTGAGACTGTTACTCACCTGGACAGCCTATAAAATATATCATACAATTGTTAAAATTTTGTTAAATAATTATGCAACAACATACATTTTGTGAATATTTGTTGTGTATACATTATAATGTTCTCCATCTCAATTGCGACGATTATTTCGTCCTGAAGATGGGAGCGACGCGCTCCCGAAACGTAGATGAAATAATATAAAGTTTTTATTTATGCTGGCTGCCTTTCCTCATTGAGCTCCTTAGTCAATCATCACCACAGCCATTTATATTCTTCATTGTTGTGACAATATTTGTAGAGGGGTTTGTTTGTATGTGGCTAACTGGGACAGGGGGAGGGGGACTAGAAAATTGTCAAAAAAGGCGTTACGTAATATGTGGACGACCCCAAACGAAACTAAACAATGTCTCCAACCGACAAACAGAAATTTACCAGCCGTTTCAAAACCGGCGCTCTTTTTAAACAAATTAGAAAAAAAATATTATCAAAAAGAAAATCTCTCCTAAGTATTAGTTAGTAAGTGACATTTGAGCTCGCCTCGTCGATGAAATGCCTCTCAATAAATACATATTAAAAACAAAATTTTTTTTTTAGCCTTCACTCCTATGGGAATTTCAATTTGTTGATTAAGATATTAAAAATTTCTCACAGGTTGAAATGTCCGGAATGCAAATGTTGTCGAGAGAGCCGGAAGCCAGAACCATCACGAGAGTGTGAACTGTGAAACCGTCCGTCCTCTTCCCTCCCCCCTCTTTTAATTAATTAACATTTTTATATAAAAAAAGGATTGAATTTTACTCACGGGTAAAAATATAAATTCGTGGTCCCATGGTTCGATTTGAGTCGTCAATTCGTCGAAATTTTGGGGATATTTCTGAAAAAAGAAGAAAAAAAAAATAGTTTTATTAAAAATAAGAATGTTGGGAAGCGATTCACAAATTTTTATTTTAAAGTAAATAATCTAAGATGACTGGTCACAGAGCACACAACTCTCTCTTACCTTCTAAATATAATCAAAACTTGTGTTCTGTGCTTGTCACGCCTGATTTTTTGTATCAACATATATTTAGTTTCCACCGATATATTAGAATTCAAGAAATAAATTTTTTTTTTTATAAAAAAACACTCACAATTTTCTTTTTTCCATTTCCGCCACGAGTCTTTTTGGCAACTTAAGTCATTTAAAACTTTAAATGATACTCGTACCATGTTTAAATACATCTATCGGGGGGTCCAGGCATTCTTATTTAAGCCATTTGGTATCCAAGTGGCTTAAATAAAATCATCGGACTGCCTGGGGTCCGAACCCCTCGACCCTTGGTATACAAGGCAGGCGCGCTACTAACTACACCCAAGCCCGAGGGCGATATAATTTTTTTTTTTATATTCAAAAAACACTCACACTTTTTTCTCATTCACACTCACAGTCTTTTGAGGCACCTTAGGCCATTTAAAACTTTAAACGATACTCGTATTTATATAAAGATATTTATTTGGGGTCCAGGCATTCTTTATTATTTAAGCCATTTGGTGTCCAGGTGACCTAAATAAAATCATCGGACTGCCTGAGGTCCGAACCCAAGTGACGTTTGGTATACGAGGTTAGCACGCTAACCCCCTACGCCAAGCCCCGAGGGCGATATAAATTTATAAAATTGGGAAAATGTTTATATTTTGTTACCATGGCAACCAGTTCTATCATCTTTCCTATGAACTACAAGAGTAAAGTGTGCTTCAAACAATTTTGAGAGCAAAATGAGAATATATCGTACATGTAATGAATGAATTAGGCTTTATTCAACTTTATCAAACTATATTTACAAATATAAATAGTTATAGTCAACATAACAAACAACACTATACACAATACATTTCAAGCTCCACGGGGCTTGGAGTAGTTGGTAGCGTGCCTACCTTCTGTACCGAACGTCGCCCCAGGCAGTCCGATGATTTTATTTAAAGCATTTGAATACCAAATGGCTTAAATAGAAATGCCTGGATCCCATATATATAGATTATTAATAAAACGGTTATCGTCAAAGTCTTAAAAGGCCTAAGTTGCCGAAAAGACTGTGAATATGAGTGTGAATGAGAAAAAAGTGTGAATGGTTAAAAAAATACATTTCAAAGAGCATCTAAAAATTAATGGATTTTTGAATTTTAAACAAAATGGTTAGAGCAAATTTTGGGAAAATCGAAAAAAACTGAAAAAGTACATCAGTAAAGTACTAGTACTTTTTAGCCGATATTGTTCAAAAGTTTCTTTTAATGTCTCAGGTGGCTAACTTGAATATAAAATTTCAACCTTCTAGCTTTTTTCATTCTTGAGATATTTTGTTCACAGACAGACAGATCATATCGCGAAAATCACTTTTTCGGGACCTCAAAACGTGTATATCCATCAAAAATCACGACATCGAATTTTCGACATGAATCCAATACTTTCTCTCTCTATAGATGTCGACACAAAAAATCTGGTGTGACAAGCACAGAACACAACTTTCGATTGCCGAAGGTAAGAGAAAGTTGTGTACCAGTCGCACCAAATTTTCCTGAATTAATTAATATTCAATGTAATTAAAAAAAAAAATTTTTTATTACTTATAACGGTAAACAAACCCCTGACCACTAGAAGAAGAGGTCCTATTATATAATAATTATATTAGAGACAACGTCCGTAGAGGAGATTAGATTTGCTTCATAAGAAAATTAGTTTAATTAACATGGAGAAATTTTAAACTAGAAAAAAAATGATTATCAGGGTGCGAGTTATTCTATTTTGTTTTTAATTTCGCATAATAAATAAAGTGCAATTTTTTTTAATTAAATGTAAATTTAATTAAAGTGTAAGCTGCTCGCGTGCAGTTTGAGGTTGAGAAATCGTACAAGTGTGTCATCTGATGATGGGAATCTGCTTCTCTATTTATCCATGTATGTTTATTTTCTTGGATAAACTTTATTTATTAAGCTCTTCTCAATCCATATTAATTAAATTAACCTTCCTTTAATTCCTCACTAGTTTTTTTATTCCTTAAATTATTTTATTTATTTGAGATGTTTTGTCATAAATACGTTTAAAAAAGTAGGAAAGAAATTACAGTAGTAAATTCAAAGGGGCGCTCTCCCTGTGGATTTTCTTGAAATTAAACATTTTAATAATGGTTATTTCTCCATATTTAAGAAAAATGGCCACATTTGTTTACATTCTGATGAATATAAACAAATTGAGAGGTTAACTTATTTCTCCATATATAAGAAAGACCAGTGCCTGCTTGAGGATTTGTGTGCATTCATAGAATATACAAATGCAAAGAATACATAAATATTTCTCTATACATTTCCTATGGGAGAAATGGTAACTTTAAGATTTAATAACTCAAAAATTGAAATGCTACGGACCAAAACGTATTTCCCTGAACCAGTTTTTTATGCTGAATACGTATATGTAATTATTATTTTCCTACGACCCAGTGGCGTAACGTACGCTCTCGCAGACCCCGCAATGGCGGGGGGGCCCCGGACCTTGGGGGGCCCACGGGCCGGGCCGGGCTAAAAAACTGTATCTCCTCAGGGCTCCGGTAAAAACGGAAAAATTTAGAAACAAAAAAAAATTTAATGAAAATTTGTCTTTGAAAGGGCCCGGGGCCCTCAGGGCTCCGGTAAAAAACGGAAAAATTTAGAAACAAAAAAAAAAAAAAAAAAATTAATGAAAATTGTCTTTGAAAGGGCCCGGGCCCTTAGGGTTCAGGGATATACTGTATTTTAAAAATATTTTTTTTAAGGTTTAATAATGGGGCCCAAAATAAAGGTTTGCGGTGGGGGGAGGGGGGCAGCTAAAAAACGTTACGCTACTGCTACTACCTTTAGTTCAGGCCGTAATTTTTATGGGTACAGACAGACAGACCAGTGGCGTCATTTCAACTTTTTCTTGGGGGGGGCAAATTTTTTCTTGGGGGGAGCAAACATTTTTTTTTTCTTAAAATTTACTTAAAAATGGGTACGCAAATTTGGCCAAAACATATTTAATTTAATTAATTGTTTAATTTTGTACAGTTTGTATACTCGTAGATGTATTTTGGAGTATTTTATTTAGAATAATATAAAATTTTATAAAAATCAGAGCCCTTGGGGGGGGGCAAATGCCCCCCCCTGCCCCCAAATGACGCCACCGAGACAGACACCGGGTCTCTGCATAAGCTCTCTCCCCCTTAGTACTAAGTACAGTGAGAGCTAAAAAGGAACTCTGAAGAAAATAATTGTTTTTTAATAATGAATGCGCTTATAATTAATTATGTAGTGCGGTGAGCCCCATAAGTGCTGATAAGTTCGAAAGAGGAGCTTTCTGCCTAGGCAAGCAAAATACTTAGCTTTATGATCTAAAAAGTAGCTTTTCCCTTCAGTTTCAATAAAAAAAGATGATTTATTTTAAAATATTGTCTGGTTGCCTAAACTCAAGGCACCACCCGCTCGACTTTTTGTCCAAAGAATGATATTCAAACAATCATTGGATGTGAAGTATAAAGGCGGCAATAAGAGGATAAGGGAGCAAGCAGCCAGGTAGTTAGTCTCCACGAAATGAAACTCTCTATTGAGGAAACAGTTTCGGGCTTAATGAAATATAAGTCATCATCAGTCCATTTTGAGCCGAAAGCATTGTTGAGTTAGAAAAACCAAATAACAAAAAGATTATTTGAATATAAATATAAATATAAATATTCAATATAAATATTCAAATAATCTTTTTGTTATTTTGTTTTTTCTAAACTCAACAATGCTTTCAGCTCAAAATGGACTGATGATGGTTATATTTCATTAAAACCGAAACTGTTTCCTCAATAGAGAGTTTCCATTTCGTGGAGACTAACTACCTGGCTGCTTGCTCCTCTTTATCCTCTTATTGTCAAATATAACAGCCACTTCATCTCTTCAATCAGTATAAAGGCGGCTACACATGTAACTACAAACTTGCTGCTTGTGCCGAAGGGAATTTGTGCATGTTGGTACAAAAAGATTGCACATGCATGCTTGTGCCATGTGGCGCCGATTATCAAGTTTGCAGTTATGTGTAGCCGCCTTAAAGTTCTGTTGTTTTAATTTTAAACCTGTCATATAATAGACCTATTAGATAGCAAATATAGAGCGAGCCCAGGGGGGAGTTTTGGGGATTCAACCCCCACCTCCCCCTCCCACTTGGGACCAGAACCAAGACGACTTTTAAGATATAAAAGAAGTATAAAAATGAAATATTTATAATAAAATATCTGAAAATTTTGATTAAAAAAAAAAAAAACGCTCTATATTTATTTATTGTGAACTAGATTTTTTCAACCACCTCAACAAATCTTTCAGGGGAAAGAGAAAATTATAAAAAAGTCCTCTCTTATTTTAACAATAAATACTTTATAAATGTTATTATATATTATGTATCTTTTATAAAAGCATAAAAATATATAAATATAGGCTAATACTATATCGGTTGTTAGAGTCCCTGTATATCAGAGTCTGGCCATACGAGCGACCGTTAGAATTGTCGGCCATCTTTCTTCCGACCGCTCCATTGAATACATGGAGAAAAAATGATTTTTTTTTGTTAATTAATTATATAATAATTTTATTCAAAAAAAAACGTATAGAAACAGAAGCTAATATTTTAATGATTATTTATATACTAAAAAAAAGTAAGTAAAACTACTCAAAATAATTTATTTAATGAAAAAACATTTGAATTTGACATTTCCCAATCTGTCATTTTTCACTTTTAGACCAGGCGCTGGAGGTAGTTGAGTATGCAAAATCTGAGGACCGAATTCTGACAATGGATTTGGGTTAAGAATAGCTCCCAGAATAAGGATCCGGATCTTGCCGGGCCAATTTTTGGTCCAATTTTTTTTTACCCCCACCCCTCTAATCTCCATAGGAAATCAATGGAATGCATGCTAAGATGATGTGAAGATTTGCAATTATGGTCAAATTCGAGTACTTAAAACCTCAAAGAATGAAAAAACTCTCTTGTCAGCAACTGAGGGGATCCTCTAGAGTCCCCTGAGAAGTACTATCTTGCCACCAGTTGTGGTGGTCCCCTCTAACCCCTTCACCTCTTTTTTCTCTCTCTATTATAAATTTAAATATACGGCTTTAACATCATGCCAAATTGTGGGGACCGGCAATTATGTTCATAATCCACTAGCTGGTATCCCAATCAATGAAAAATACTATCTTGCCGCCAACTGCGGTGCCCCTCTAACCCCTTCACCTCTTTTCTCTCTCTCTCTCTGTTATAAACTTAAATATACGGCCTAAACATCACACCAAATTGTGGGAACCGGCAATTATGCTCATAATCTACTAACTGGTGTATTTATAATAAAGGGAGAGAAAAGAGGTGAAGGGGTTAGAGGGGACCACTGCAGCTGGCGGCAAGATAGTATTTTTCATTGATTGGGGTACCAGATAGTGTGTTATGAACATAATTGCCGGTCCCCACAATTTGGCATGGTTTTAAGGCAGTACATTTAAATTTATAACAGAGAGAGAGAAAAGAGGTGAAGGGGTTAAAGGGGACCACCGCAGTTGGTGGCAAGATAGAACTTTTCATTGATTGGGGATCCAAGTAGTAGATTATGAGCATAATTGCCGGTCCTCACAATTTGGCGTGATGTTTAGGCCGTAAATTTAAGTTTAAAATAAAGGGAGAGAAAAGAGGTGGAAGGGGTTAAAAGGGACCACCGCAGCTGGCGGCAAGATAGTATTTTTCATTGATTGGGGTACCAGGTAGTGGATTATGAACATAATTGCCGGTCCCCACAAATTGGCGTGGTGTTTAGGCCGTATATTTAAATTTATCACAGAGAGAGAAAAAGAGGTGAAGGGGTTAGAGGGGACCACCACAACTGGTGGCAAGATAGTACTTCTCAGGGGACTATAGAGGATCCCCTCAGTTGCTGACAAGACAGTTTTTTCATTCTTTGAGGTTTTAAGTACTCGAATTTGACCATAATTGCAAATCTTCACATCATCTTAGCATGCATTCCATTGATTTCCTATGGAAATAATAGGGGTGGGGGTAAAAAAAAAAATTGGACCAAAAATTGGCCCGGCAAGATCCGGATCCTTATTCTGGGAGCTATTCTTAGCCCAAATCCATTGTCAGAATTCGGTCCTCAGATTTTGCATACTCAACTACCTCCAGCGCCCGCTCTATTTCTCGTAGCTATATATGTAATATTTATTTCTAAAATAAAGTAAATAATCTCAAGAATATTATTTAAATGAATGCATTATTTTTCCTTTACTTTTTTCTTTTAAAATATACATTTGGAATTTATAAATTAGGCCTACTCTATATGTGAAAAATTTGATAAGAGCTTTGACTTTATCACGGACAAGGGCAAATACAAGGGGGGAAAGCGGGCAATTACCCTCCCCCCTCCCCCCACCCCCGAGATTCGAGAAAAAAATTTTTTGATATTAAAACTTACAAATTTGATTTGTAAATATATTCTGGTAAACAAAAACGGAATGCACTTTTAAATTACCGAAAGTAAGAAAAAATTGTGTGCTGAGCGACCAGTTACACCAGATTACTCCCCCCCCTCCCCCTAAGAAACTTCTCTGGACCCGCTCTTGATCACGGACATGGGCGTACCCAGCGAGGGGCAGGGGGGCAGCCGCCCCCCCCCTAGAAGCAAAAAAAAAACTTAAACGTTTATAAAGTGGTGAAACGAAACAAAATTGGTGGATAGCGGCGGCGAATGATTATTTTTGTTAGGACTCGAGGGTTTTTAGGCCTTTAATTCGAAGGCTTTACCCCTCTATAATAAAAATAGCTATGTCCCAATCTGGACGACCATGATCTGCCCCCCCCCCCCTGGACGACCATGATCTGACCATGCCCCCCCCTAGATTTGATCCTGGGTACGCCCATGATCACGGACATAAATATAGGGTGCCCAAACGTTCTCTTTTTGATCTAAAAATATGTGTCGGGTATCTTTTCTCAAATTTGGTATTTTGTTTTTCATTTTTCTGCCTCAGTATGTTAGGATCGGGCAAATGGGGCAGTGCGGGATTTCAAAGCCGCCTCCCCCCCCCTCTTACGGCAGATATTGAAATTTTTTCTATTATATAATATCTCTGAGTTCAAATTTTGTATAAATTATAATTTTTTAATAATAAAGAAAATTCTTAAAAGATTTCATTATTTTTGCAATGAGTTAATTACTAACGTTATTTATATTTGTTTTTTTTAAATCGATTATTTTCTTAGAAAACTCTATTTTATAATTAGAAAATAAACTGTAAGCTAAATACATATATTAATATACATAAACTCAAAATTAAAAGTGATTTTAAGATTCTAATCAGCTAAATATAACCCTAAACTTTGCATTCTCAATATAATAAAATTAATGGAGATTTTTAACATATGATGAGTAATATTTATAAATTGAAACCTCTAAAATAATGTTCTAAAAAAGATTTCATGATACTTTGAACGGGTATCGTTATAAAAGTTAAATGAAATATTTTTTAATCCCATAGAGATGCATTGAAAATTTGAATTGGCGCTAAAATCAGGAAGAAAGATGGCGCGACCAATAGAAAAAAAGTTCCTGTATGGCCAGACTCTGATATACAGGGACTCTAATCGGTTGTTAGTCTAGCCTGCCATCTATTGCAAGAATGCTGAACTAATTTGACAGTTGATTTTTAAATAAATCATCTAAGCTTATTTTAAAAATTTCTTAATTAATATGTGATTAATAATAACAATAAATTAATTTTTAAATTTAAAAAAATTAAAGATTAATGGGACAGATTGTTTTTTTGTATTTGCTTGATAACAAAAAAATTAATTACGATAATTTTTGAATAAGTCATTAAAAAAAATTATAGCTCGATGTCCCAATAATCCCTTATAAATTTAATTCATTTAAAAAAAAAACAGCATTGAAAAATTCCTTATAATAGTCTAGTTTTTTTTTAAAGTACGTTTAGACGTCACTCCTGAACCCCCTTAATAGCTTATGTTGCTATTTATACCAAAATTAAATTCTTAAATACTTTTGTTATTTACTTGTTAATTTTTTGATAAAAAAACCTTAACCTATTATTTTTTTATTAATTAGAGACCTTTCCTTCAAATAAAAGAAAAAAAAATCTAAATATGTTTGTCATTGCATTTATATAATTAAATTAGCCGAGCCGCCCTCGCACGCGTCACGTTAGAGCAACTCAACCTTGCTTGTTAATGCACTACCTTGTTTCCTACTTAATAATAATCTAAAATACCCAACTACTTAGCCAGATCAATACATATTTTGCATATTTGATTATTTGTTTGTGATCAAAATTTCTTTACTTGCCTACGTATTAAATATAATTAATAATTTTTTTTTTTTAGCACTTGTTTATACGATTTAACTGTAGCCTATAAATTTAATAAAAAGGAAGGGAGGTATAATACATACAGATGAAAATTTATTTGAATATTGAGTATTTTTTTCTCTTTATTTTTATTTTCTCTTACCTCTATAGGCCTATATATAGAGAGAAAGTATTGGATTCATGTCAAAAATTCGATGTCGAGATTTTGATGGATATACACGTTTTGAGGTCCACTGAATCCAAAAAAGTGGTTTTTGCAATATGGTCTGTGTGTCTGTGAACAAAATATCTCTAGAACGAAAAGAGCTACGATGTTGAAATTTTATATTTAAGTTAGGCACCCCCCTGGCACTTGACACGAAGCTTTTGAACAAAATCGGCTCAAGAGTACTAGTACTTTACTGATGCACTTTTTCAGTTTTTTTTCGATTTTCTCAAAATTTGCTCTAATGATTTTGATTAAAATTCAAAAATCAATTATTTTTTAGACGCTCTTTGAAATGTATATTCTTATTTTGCTATTGAATTCTTCTGAAGACCACTTTACTCTTGTACTTCATAGAAAGATAGGAGAAATCGTTGCCAAATATAAATATTTTCGCATGATTATAAATTTTACATCTTGATTTCAAATGTACTGTCGGGAACTAAATATATGTCGACACAAAAAATCTGGTGTGACAAGCACAGAACACAACCGAAGGTAAGAGAAAGTTGTGTGCTGTGCGACCAGTCACACCAGATTTTTGGCCTTTAAGCCCACCAGTTTTATTTTACAAGGCCGGATTTAAGAGTATGCCTCCTATAGGCTAAATCCATTTGCTGCCCCCTCTAGAGTTCATATTTCCTTTATTTCATTTGAAAGATTTCAGCTAACTAATTAAGGGTAAAAAATTAATTATTTTTTAACACAATGATTACTAATTTAATTATCTACAACTTATAGAGCTCCTTTTTTTAAAATATCTTTTATTTAATACGATTAATCAAAAAATTTTTCTTTTTTCGAAAATCGAAAAAAGGGCTTCTATAAGTTGTAGATATTTTAAATAGCTTTAATTAAAAAAAAATTTGAGGTCGACAGCTTCAAAATTGTGGCCGCTGGAAACTCCCAAAATTAGCACCCCGAGACGCGCACGAGAACTTTTTAAATGTAATGAAGCACGTTGTTTGGTGAAAAACTTACCGGCAAAGCCGGGAGGTCGAGGCATAGGAAACTTTTTCCGCCAGCCGCCATCGCTGTAGTTGTCGTCATAGCCGTCGTCGTTGATGCCGACCCCGTCTGTAACAACAAACAAAAAAGAATCTATCAATGAAAGAGTATGAGAGCGAGAGAGAGAAAAAGAGAGAGAGAGAGGGAACGGGATCCTGCATACAAGTCAATGCTAATCGGATGGACCAGACCGGTCTGCATCCGGTCAGCCAGCCTCCTTCCTCTCTCTCTCTGCAAGATGCAACATCCATTTCCATTTTACAACATCAACATAAATAAGAAGAAAAAGAATCAAAGCAAAAGAGCAAGAACGATTAAGTTTTATTATTTTTTTTAGCAATATTATTGAAATGAATTTATGTTTCATATAGGGAAATGGCCGAATGTTATCCTCTGGTGGTCGCCTTTTTTTTTTTTTATATATAAAATATTTCAATAAAACGTAAGCTGTCAAATTCAAATAACCTCACTTTTTGGTTAAAGTCAGCCATGTTGGATGACGTGAAAAATCCGACTCTTGTGATTGGTCGATGCATGGGTTTGGAAAAAAGGCATGCCAAAAATAGAGCATGCGGAATCAGCCAAAAACCCATGCAATCAGACGCTAGGGTCATAAATGACGTCATATCGCATGCGATATAACAAGAAAAACCCTCCGTGTGAAGCGGCCTTTACTTCTGTTCGTTTGAATTTTGGGCCGGGGCAGAAAATGTAGATTTTGCTGTATAATTTGCCCTAATCGAATAGCTGATGCAGGGGCGTATATAGAAATTTTTTTCGGGGGGGGCCCGAACTGAAAATTTTTCTGCAGAAAATTTTTTTTTTAAGAAACTAAATTTTTTTTTCACACGAAATTTTTTGCAGAACATTTTTTCCTTTGCGGAACCTTAGTTTTCCATCCTGCGGAAAAATTTGTTGCGCTGATATCTGTATATCTCTATATATGTATATGTGTTTGGGAAATTTCGGGGGCCGGGCCCCCCGGCCCCCCCCCCCCCCCTTATATACGCCCCTGAGCTGATGTGAATTGTTCAGGGCGATCGATCTCAGCGCCAAAGTTTTAGTAGATGACCACCTTTTGTCGCCATTTTCTATCAAATCACTTCGATTAAAATAATATTGACAATAAAAAAGATAAGTAAATGTTAGGCCTTATTTTCATTTTATTTTTTTATTAATTTTCTTTATTATAAAGTATTTTTTTATTTATTTAAGGATTAACATTATAAAAATATTATAAACAATTCAAGACAAAAATGACAACTGAAGGTTAGTTTAGGTTAGATTATAAAGAACTCATTTTTCAAGTTCATGTCTTCAATCAAACAGATATCAAAATATGCAGATGTTAAAACTTTTATCTCTCATTTAGTTTTCCAAAAAATGTGAGTTTTTTTAGAGATTTTTTTCCCGGACTACCTGGGATACCCAGCTACCCTTGGTATAGAAGGCACCAACTACACCAAACCCGAGGAATTTTTTTCTAAAGTTGGTAGACAAAAGAGTTAAAATAATTTACAAGGGCGTAACTAACCATTAATTAAAATTATTTAAATTAGATTTTTAACTAAGACCTCGCTCGCAATATGGGAGGCATAAACAGAGAGTTTATTTATACGGTAGATAAAAAAATGCTTTAAATTTCAACAGAGGGATTATATTATTATTAATCAAGTAGCAACAAGTTCTTCTCCTTTGTAAGAATGCCGTGCATTTCTCTTCCGTCTCTCTAGGCGTTGTTGTATTTAAGGAAACAAGTGATTAGAAGAGGCTCGGGGACGTGAAAAAAAATTCCTCCATTGTTTTTGAATCAGATGTTGTATAATCAATGTGATTCTCATTATTATTATTATTATTACCGGCGCGTCGGGGATGGCTTCGTCTGGCCTCTGGCCAGCCGTCCTCCGTCATCCATCGTCGGACCGAAAATAGCCAACATTAAACACATGCTTAATTTAGAATCCACCGATTTCCGCAACTCTACTTTAAAAAAAAAAAAGATTCAAGTCTCGTTTTCATGATGTATTTTCTTGTACATTAGAAAGTCTTACATAGACTTTTAATTAAAAATCTGGTGTGACTGTCGCACAGCACACAACTTTCTCTTACCTTCGGTAATCGAAAGTTGTGTTCTGTGCTTGTCACACCAGATTTTTGTGTCGACATATATTTAGTTTCCGCCAATATATTAGAATTTAAGATGTCAAATTTATAAACATGGGGAAATATTTATATTTTGTTACCATGGCAACCATTTCTCCTATCTTTCCTATGAAGCACAAGAGTAAAAGTGTGCTTCAAACAATTTTGAGGGCAAAACGAGAATATACATTTGAAAGAGCATCTAAAAAATAATTGATTTTTGAATCGTTAGAGCGAATTTTGAGAAAATCGAAAAAAACTGAAAAAGTACATCAGTAAAGTACTAGTACTCTTTGGCCGATTTTGATTAAAAGCTTATTTTCACGGTCCCGGGGGATGTTTAACTAATATATAAAATTTCAGCCTCCTAGCTCAATTCCTTCATGCTTAAAATTGAACACACACCCACCCACACACACACCCACCCACCCACAGACAGACCATGTCGGGAAAACCACTTTTTTGGATTCAGGGGACCTCAAAACGTGAAGATCCATCAAAATCTCGACATCGAATTTTTGACATGAATCCAATACTTTCTCTCTATATATATATTACATATATACATAGGTAAGAGAAAGTAAAAAGGTCAAAGGATTTGCAAAAGCGGAAAAGGGGCGGAAAAAATTTAGTGTCCCTAAAAAAAAAGGTAAAATGATTTTCACGGGAGGGGGAAAAAAAATTTTCCCGCAGAGCGGAAAAAATTTCAAAAAAAAAAATGATATGAATTTTTTATAGGAAATATAAGTTTCGGCCGAAACTAAGATTGAGGCCGAAATTCGGTTTCGGTTTCGGCTGAAAATCCCTATTGCCAGGGCTGTATTTCTAAATAGGCTAAAAAGGCTGCAGTCTAGAGCGTCAACAAATTCAGGGGCGGCAGATTGGAAATTTATTCCGAAGTTAAAATGAAATATTTCAGACGTTAATGATAGGCCTAATTCCCGTACGAATTTAAGAATAAGAAAAAAAGATGAAAACATCAATGAACGCTCTTATCTTTTTGTTGTATTAAGCGAATATGAACTATAGAGGGAGCGGCAAATGGACTTTAGCCTAGAGGCGGCATACTCTTAAATCCGGCCCTGTATATTGAAAAATGTACATTTCTTGTGCCATTTGAGGTCATTTCTTTAGGTCTTATAGAGTGTTAATTAAATTCAGATATTGCGTAAAGGAGAAATTAAAGAAAAAAAAAGCCATTTGTCACAAGTGAAATTATATTTTCTTAAATCAATTAGAGTGATTCTGTAATTTTTATAGAGAATTTCACTTCCCATTTGCCATATTCGCAAAAAAATATTCTCTGTTTGATCAGCAATTTCTAAAAGAAAAGAAATATTATTTTTTCTCTTTCTTCTTATTCTATACACTAATCAATGATCGGGTCAAATTAGTATAATATAATATATGTGAAGCAGCAATAAATGACAACTCCCGTTTTAATTCATATATTGAATTAATTAGTGATGTAACAGCAGGGCCCCGGGCCCCGGGCAGATATCAGCGGGCGGTAAAATAGGAAAAGTGGTTCACAAAAACAAAATGAAATTATATCAGGATTGAAAGTTAGAATAAAACGCAGCCAAATTTTTTTTTTTTTTTTTAATATATTTTAACAGCTGACGTTTTGGTCAAAGCCATCCTCGGAGCTTTGAACAAAGCCGAAACGTCAGCTGTTAAAATATATTTTTAAAGAAAAAATTTGGCTGCGTTTTCTTCTAACTTTCATTCCTGATACAAATTCCACCAGCCATAAAATACCCTTATACAAAATGAAATTAGCAGGTACGGATTTTGGCCTTTGCCGCCTCTAGGCAGTGGACTCTTGAGCGCCCTCCCCTTTAGTGACCCCAACACTGAGAAATATTCTAACACGCCGGTAAACTTCTGATTGCCTATACCTTTTAAAAATCAAATACTTTTTATTTGAAAAAAAAATATAAGGTATATAAAGCAGGTTTTTTTCACAAATTTTGCCGCCCCAGGCGCATGCCTAGATCGCCTCTTCATAAATACGGCCCTGGAAACTAGTTATTAAGAAACATTTGAAAAATGAACATAATCGCATCTAAGTTAGCCAAGAAATTAACAAATTCTACTTAACTATATTATGCATTTTATGCATAATTTATAAAATAGGACCTATATTCCTATTTCAAATTCCCACCCCCTCTAAGAAACAAGAATTACCATTATCTGGAGTGAATATATGGTTAGACCTGTGCTGCCAGGGCCTAGGGCGGCAACATTTTAGAGCCGAGAAAATTTAAAGAAAGATTAAAATTTTATAATCAATTTGGCTAACAAGGAGTCAACACGGGTGGTGGGTCACCGATTTTTTTCAAACTCATAGAATTTGAAGATTAGTATCTGGACATATATTTCCTAAAGCATTAAAACTACTCAAGAACACTCAAGAAGATGTTAATTTATATTGAAAAATCTGGTGTGACTGGCGCACAGCACACAACTTTCTCTTACCTTCGGTAATCGGAAGTTGTGTTCTGTGCTAGTCACACCAGATTTTTTGTGTCGACATATATTTAATTCCCGACAGTACGGAACATTCGATTTTCAAGATGTAAAATTTATAAGTATGGGAAAATATTTATATTTTGTTACCATGGCAACCATTTTCTCCTATCCTTCCTATGAAGCACAAGAGTAAAGTGTGCTTCAAACAATTTTGAGGGCAAAAAGAGAATATACATTTGAAAGAGCATCTAAAAAATAATTGATTTTTGAATTTTAATCAAAATCGTTAGAGCGAATTTTGAGAAAATCGAAAAAAACTGAAAAATTACATCAGTAAAGTACTAGTACTCTTTGGCCGATTTTGATTAAAAGCTTATTTTCTCGGTCCTGGGGGTGTTTAACTTAAATATAAAATTTCAGCCTCATAGCTCAATTCGTTCATGCGTAAAAGTGAACACAGACACACACACACAGACAGACAGACCATGTCGCGAAAACCACTTTACTTTCTCTTATCTATGTATATATGTAATATATATATAGAGAGAAAGTATTGGTTTCATGTCAAAAATTCGATGTCGAGATTTTGATGGATCTTCACGTTTTGAGGTCCCCTGAATCCAAAAAAGTGGTTTTCGCGACATGGTCTGTCTGTGTGTGTGTGTGTGGGTGGGGTGTGTGTGTGTGTTCAATTTTAAGCATGAAGGAATTGAGCTAGGAGGTTGAAATTTTATATTTAAGTTAAACACCTCCCGGGACCGGAAAAATAAGCTTTTAATCAAAATCGGCCAAAGAGTACTAGTACTTTAGTGATGTACTTTTTCAGTTTTTTTCGATTTTCTCAAAATTCGCTCTAACGATTTTGATTAAAATTCAAAAATCAATTATTTTTTAGATGTTCTTTCAAATGTATATTCTCGTTTTGCCCTCAAAATTGTTTGAAGCACACTTTACTCCTGTATTTCATAAGGAAGATAGGAGAAATGGTTGCCATGGTAACAAAATATAAATATTTTCCCATACTTATAAATTTTACATCTGAATTCAAATATTCCCTACTGCCGGGAACTAAATACATGTCGACACAAAAAATCTGGTGTGACAAGCACAGTGCACAACTTTCGATTACCGAAGGTAAGAGAAAGTTGTGTGCTGTGCGCCAGTCACACCAGATTTTTTGGATTCAGGGGACCTCAAAACGTGAAGATCCATCAAAATCTCGACATCGAATTTTTGACATGAATCCAATACTTTCTCTCTCTATATATATATTAACATATATATATAGAGGTAAGAGAAAGTAAAAATATTTGTTAATTTAATTTCAATTGTATAAAAAATGTTAATATGAGAGATAGTGTATATACGGATAGAGAATTGAAATAAAAAAAAAATTTGTCCCCAACAAGAATCGAACTAGCGACTCCTTGTTTACAAGGCTGTTGGGCTTACTCTCTCGGCTACCAGACACTGTTGACATATAAATAAAATTATCCAAACTTATAGAACACGGAAATCTTGATAGTCTTCAAAGTCGATTTTCTTGAGTGTTCTTGAGTAGTGCATCGTACTGCTTTGGGAAATTGATGCCCAGATACTAATCTTCAAATCCTATGAGTTTGAAAAAATCGGTGAGGCACCACTCTTGTTAATTACAGTGACGGGGCGTGGGAAGGGAGGGGTCGGCAAATTAAATTTTGACCCTCCTAATAAATCTCCTAGTTCCGGCCCTGTATAACAGGTATAAAAAAATATAAATATCAAAATAAATAGAGAATGTAAGTTTTGTAGTTAGACCCTTTTTGCTAGGCTAATTAAAAATAGTATGAAAATATAGAAAAAGAAATATAAACACGTTAGAAAGAAGAAAAATAATTTTATTCCCATGGCTAGCAAGTAAAAAAAAAAAAAATTTCTAATAAAAATATCAACTAAATATTGACAGAGAGCCAAGAAAAAATTGAAATGAGTCGTTTAAATAGACAGCTAGCAGGAGGTAATTTCCTTACTACCTTGTTTATGCATTTTTTTTAATAAAACAAAAAAAAAGAAAAATAGTTATTACAAATATATTATTATTATAAGAATATGGAAGAAAGGGAAATTTCACTCTTAACGAGATTCCCTTCCTTATATTTATTTACATCGTAATCCAATGATCCTGAATGGAATCTAAATTTAGTTTAGTTTTATCTCGTTAATCATGATTATGTTAAATGCAAATACAAACAATCCCCAGATGATTTAAAAACAATAATTTAATAAAAACGAATTCTGAAGTTGCAATAGCACGGAAAAGTTGCGAATTATATAGACAAAAAAAAAAAGGAAAAAAATTATCAAAATAGGTTGACATCTTTCGGTCCCGCTTAGGACCGAAAGTTTGACTAGATATGAAAATAAACTTCATTTTTGCGATTATTTTTTTAATTTTTGAATTCACAAACAACAGTGGCTTAACGTTTTTAGCTGCCCCCCCCCCTCTACCCCCGCGCAGCTTTTTTTCTGGCCCTATTATTAAAGGGAATAATTTACAAATAAAAATCATCAAGTTTTTTTTTTTAAATGTATATTTCTACATTACACAAACAATCAAACTGAAACATATATAATTTAATAATAGTAGTTAATTGGACCCTGTTATGCATTAGTGTGTCAAGCGCCAAAAAATTACAAACAGGACCGCCCCTTCCCCCTCTCTCGGTACACCTCTGTTTCTCTTTTTTCTTCCTTTGATGCAAACACTTTGATAACTTCGATAAGTTACAGTTTTTTAGTCCGGCCGGGCCCCCCAAGGCCCGCCCCCTCCCGCATCATAGGGTTTGCGGGGGTGTACGTTACTCCACTGATTCACATCATAATAAAACACAATCAGGAAGGAACTTTGCAGCTAGGAGATTAAATAAAAAAATCTTTTATTTAATTTCTACTTGCCGACGTTTCGGTCACCTGTCACGACCTTCATCAGGGCAAATAATTATCAACAATACCTAAGATCGTGTATTGTTGACAATTATTTGCCCTGATGAAGGTCGTGACAGGTGACTGAAACGTCGGCAAGTAAAAATTAAATAAAATATTTTTTATTTAATCTACTAGCTGCAAAGAAAAAGTATATTAAAGATATAGGCTATAAAAAAAAAAAAAAAAAAAAACTCTTAAAAATATAAATTTTTAGCTAAATATTTTTCGAGATCTATTATTTGAATAAGATAATAGTATTCAAAATACCTCGATTCGGACTTTAACTGAGTCATAGATATATTTAAGTTTTTCACGTTTTCGTTACGAGTTAGTAACTTGCGCGACTAACTGCATATAAGGGGAAGTGAGTTTTATTGGTGCAGGTCGAGGGTCCGGTGGCCTGGTGCAATGGATAGCACGCCTATGTCCCGGAAAGGCGGAGATCCTGGGTTCGATTCCCGGGGGCCATGGGATGTTTGGCCTCATCAATAAAAAAACACTCACATGTCTTGTTAAATATAAATTTTTCATTATTTTGGCAAATTTTGGGGCTTATGCGCGACCGGAAAATATCAAATGATCTAAACCAAATTAAAACCACAATGTTTTTGGGCTCTTTTTGAAGACGTTATAAACTATTACATTACAAAAACATCGAATTCGAATTTAGTTCATGCGTACGGACAGACGGACACCGGAATCTCTGCAAAGCTCTCTCCCTTAGTACTACGTTCACAAAAAGTAATATATTGAAATCCACACAAGTAAAATAGTAAAATAACAACCTGTTGTTAAATTATTATAATAAAGACAGAAAAGCACAATTTTTTTTTTTTTTTATATAAAACGCAAACCATTTAAATTGCAAATTATTTTATACCACAAATTCATCCGCAAAATATTTAGAGCAATTTTTTTTTTTAGCCAATGATACATTCATAAAACCTCTTCATCATCTCTTTTGCTTATATAACAATTTTCTAATAATATACCATGTTAAAAAAAAAAAAAAAAAAAAAAAAAAAAATTAACGGTATCCTCCCCTCCCTCTCTCTTGCTGTTTATAATATTAATCCGCGTCTTATTTGATTTTCTCGTTTTAAGACCTTGATAATTTTTCCGATAAATATTTGAAATACTCAATAGACGAGACGATTGTCTGAAAGCAGGGCCTACTTACTTAAATAAAGAAAAGAGAAAAATTATCATTCATAAAGATGGACTATTTATCCATCTATCAGTCAGTGTAAATAATTTTGAGAATAAAAGAAAAGACAACGGAGACCCCAAATTAATCGCTTTGCAGAATCAGTGGCATAGAAAGGACTAATATAGACGTGGGCGAAGTGGCATCAGCGAGGCCCCTTTTCATTCGTTCCCAAGATATACCCATTAGGGCAGCGTTTTCCAAACTGTGAGGCGCGCCTCCCTAGGGAGGCGCGGATAGTCTAAGAGGAGGCGCGAATATTAGCTACCAAGACCAATTTTTACACATAATTGCTAGTTTTATAAATAAAATAATAAATTTGAAAGAGGTATATAGCTGAGTGTTGATAATCGAATAGGAAGAATAAATGAGCAAGCAGCTAGTTATATTTCAATTTATTAACAAACCAGGGCCGACGTTTCGGTCAGACATTAACCTGGCCCTGAAGATGGTCCCATACGTGACCGAAACGTCGGCCCTGGTTTGTTAATAAATTGAAATATAACTAGCTGCTTGCTCATTTATTCTTCCTATTCTAAAATAATAAATAAGAATAAATAAAAAAAAATATTTTTATATTCTTATTCTTTTCTTTTATATATAAAATTCTTCTGTACGTGTGTATGTGACTGAACTCCTCCTAAACGACTAAACCGATTTTGATGAAATTTTTTGTGTACGTTTGTGAGAATCCCGGACAGGTTTTGTTTCACAAATAACAATAAGTTAATGAGTAATTAACCGGTAAAATAAGAAAAAAAATAAAAATTAGGAGAAATAGTTGCCATGGTAACAAAATATAAATATTTACCCATGTTTACGATTTTTTATTTATTTACATTTTGAATTGTAAAATATCGGCGTGAATTTTTTGTTTGTGTATCGGGAGAGTCCCGGAAAGGATGTGATTCACAAAAAATCATAAGTTCATGAATAATTAACCGTTAAAATAATCTCTATATATAAAAATGAAAAGGGAAAATGTATGTACCGGTATGTATATAAGCCGAAGGCGAGCAGGGGGGGGGTCCAGGGGCGCAGCCCCATGCTGACGGAAAGCCCCGCCGAGGCGGGCTGCATCTAGTAAATGTATATTTTTTAACATAAAATATATTTGTTTTTGTATTGTTTATTTATTTATTTTTTATTATTTTATAAAATGGAGGGGGAGGCGTCATCCATTTAAATTTTTTTAAGGGAGGCATTGTAACATAAAGTTTGGAAACCACTGCATTGGGGTGCGCGTCTCGGGGTGCTAATTTTGGAAATTTCCAGCGGCCACAATTTTGAAGCTAAGGACCTCAATTTTTTTTTTAATTAAAGCTATTTAAAATATCTAAAACTTACAGAAGCCCTTTTTTTGATTTTCGAAAAAATAATTTTTTTTTAGATTAATCCCATCAAATAAAAGATTTTAAAAAAAGCCGCTCTATATCTTATAAATAATTAGATAATTAAATTAGAAATCATTGTGTTAAAAAATAATTAATTTTTACCCTTAATTAATTAGCTGGAATCTTTCAAATGAAATGGAATAAATCCCTTGTATTCCTATGGGAAAAACTAAAGCCATCTCTTGCCGCCTCGAGTAACTCGGTACTGAATCGTGTTTTAACGGCTTTTCGAGCCCAAGGGGCTTGGAGTAGTTAGTAGCGTGTCTACCTTCTATACCGAACGTCTCGGGTTCGGACCCCAGGCAGTCCGATAATTTTTATTTAAGGCATTTGGATACCAAATGACTTAAATAAAATGCCTGGACCCCCAGTGATATATTAACATACTGATTATCGTAAAAAAGTCTTAAATGGCCTCAGTTGCCGAAAAGACTGTGTGAATGTGAGTGTGAATGAGAAAAAAGTGTGAATGTTTTTTTAAAAAAAAAAAAAAAAAAGGGAGAG
>JAKCPI010025489.1:0-17569 GCA_023213315.1 Euborellia annulipes | reverse complement strand
GCCCTCGGGGCGGCGTGAGGTTAGCGTGCTAACCTCATATACCAAACGTCGCGGGTTCGGACCCCAGGCAGTCCAGAGGATTTATTTAAGCCATTTGGATACCAGATGGCTTAAATAAAAATGCCCTGGACCCACAATATATATATATTCATAACTAACGGTTATCGTAAATGTCTTATATGGCCTGAGCTGCCGAAAAAGACAGTGCGAATGTGTGTGTGAGTGTGAGTGTGAATGAGAAAAAAGTGTGAATGTTTTTTATAAAAAAAAAAAAAAAAAAAAAATTTTTACCATAAATAAGAAAAGACGGGCCCTCAAGCTTGGCGTAGTTGGTAGCGCGCCTGCCTTGTATACCGAGGGTCGAGGGTTCGGATCCCAGGCAGTCCGATGATTTTATTTAAGCCATATGGATACCAAAGCTGGAGGGGGTCCAGGGGGGGGGGGGCGAAGCCCCCTGGCTATGCGCAGCGGCTAGTCATTGAAATTTGACAAAAATTGATTAAAAGAAAGGAAAAAAAAATTTAATCCTTGCCTCTTGTTTTTTTTTTTTTTTTTTTAACACACACTTTTTCCCATTCACACCCCCATACACACTTCTTTTCGACAACTTAGGCCATTTAAGACTTTAGACGATAACCGTTATTTAATAATATATATTTATTTGGGGTTCAGGCATTCTTATTTAAACCATCTGGTATACAAATGGCTTAAATAAAATCATCGGACTGCCTGGGATCCGAACCCCCGACCCTTGGTATACAAGGCAGACGCGCTACCACCTAAGCCAAGCCCGGGGGCCCCTCATCTTGTTAAAAGAACACAATTGAAGTGTGGAAAAAGTTGTTTTAAAGCAAACCAATTTCTTTTTTATTATTATTATTATATTTTTTTAGAGAGAGAGAGATTTCAAAATGAAAGAGTTAATCTTCTTCGAAACCTTCAACTCATTGTCATAATAAAATACAAAAGAAGTTGAAGAAGTGAGAGGGAAAGAAAATATTGCTCGCTTGCTTGCTTGCTAACTGGAAAGAATTAACACCAAATATTACTCAATTTTTCAAATCATTTTTTCTTATTTTTTTTTTTTAATAATAAAAAAAATAATAATTGTCCAAATTAATTGGTACTCCCTCTCCTTTTTTACTTTTTTTTTTTTTCAACTCCAAGAAAAGTTTCCAACTGAGCAAATAAATGATAATGAGAATTTGCTAAAAGTTGCTTCTCTAATCTAATCATTATTGAAAATTAAAGGGAAGCAGAGGATAATGGAGTTCGTAAGAGATCGTGTCATTCAATCAAATGCCACGTTTGTCAATGAACCATTTTTTTTTCTTTATTTTAATTTTTTTTTCATTTGTCATAAATTAATTCATTAATAAAAATCTGATGCGACTGGCCGTATATCACACCACCTTCTCTTGACCTCGATATTCGAAATTTGTTTTTTGTACTTTTCACATCAGATTTTTTTGTGTCGGCATTTTGTCTGTTTAGTTTCCGATAGTTTATTAGTGTTCCCTAAAATGGCTAGGTTACAAATTTAAAGGCCATCTCTCTTCTCTACTTGCCCTTAAAATGCACCAACACATCTTAGATCTTAAGCTCGTCTTATATCTTACAAATGAATATGAAATCAGGAAGTCTTAATATTCTCTATTTGTGCCTCCATCGCATAAATAATAACAATAATAAATATTTATTTCAAAAAAACATATATTCTCTACCAGTGGTTCCCCAAGGGTGCCGCCAGCGGCGTAATTAGCCTTTGGGAACGGAGGGGGCGAAGCTCAACTGGGGCGCTTTCGAACTTCGTCCGATTCTTTTTTTTTTAAAGTGAATTTTGTTAGTATTTGAATCTCGTTCGAGCTTTTTTTTTTGTAATTTTTCTCCGGATTTGTGATATAAAACGAATTCATTATGAAATTTCAAAAAAAAAAAAAGCCGGAAAAAGGGGATGCGCGAGGGGCGCCAAAAGCCTGATGCGCCTGGGGCGGGGGGGGGGCGAACTCCCCCTTCGCCCCCACCTGGATTCGCTACTGGATGCCGCGTGAATGGCTATGGGGTGCCGCGAGATATTTACATAAAAGAAAAAATTTACTTTATTTTGATCTAAATTTCGTTATGCTAAAAAAAAAAAAAAAAGGGAAAAATATTTTCATGAAAGGAGAAAAAAATTTCCCGCAGGGAGGTAAAATGATTTTCACGCAAGCTATAAAAGTTCCCTGGAGTACGGAAAAAAATTTAACTTTTCTAAAAAAGGGTCAAATGTTTTCACGGAAGGAGGAAAAAGAATTTTCTGCATGGCGGAAAAAATTTCGTTTCCCTAAAAAAAATAAGAAGGAAGAGTGCCCCTAGTGTGTAATGTTATTCCCAACGCACCTTTGGGGTGCCGTGAACTTCAAAAGATTGAGAAACACTGTTCTATACATTAAATAGGTAAAATGCCTAATTTCGCTATTTTGCTTATGGAAGGCTCATGACGAGGTTAAGATCTAAAATGTTTTGGAACATAAAATAATTTGATCTTCAATCAAAAATTCAACTTCCAAATTATTTTTAAAGAAAACAAGCAGCACCTTATTGGATTAGATTACACTAAAATAGTTCCCGTGTCTGTCCTTGGGATTGGAGGATTGTGATGATGGATGTGAAAGCATTTGGGGGCCCTTGTTACACATTTGAAGGGCATGCTTTTACTTTTAATTTGGGGAAGAGAGGGGAGGGAGAGAAAGTCCCTATAGATAAAGTGAATAAAAAAAAAATCTTTCCCAAGCTTTCCCAGCCAGGACCACTCCCCGGGGAACCTGACTTCAACTTCCTCAAAGTATCCAGTTAACCTAAAAAAAAAAAAAAAAATTAATTTATACTCATTCAAATAGCAATGCAAAATTCTTTTTTTATCTAATAATCTTATATAATTTGATGAATTATACTGACTGCTAATCTATAGATCTAATATTAATTCAAATTATTTTTTTTTTTTTTTATAAAAATTTTCTCCAAATAAAAAAAATAAAAAAATCTTTCTCTTACCTTCGGTGTTCTGTGCATGTTACACCAGATTTTTCGTGTCGACATATATTTAGTTTCCGCTGATACTGATATATTACAATTCAAGATGTAAAATTTATAAGTACTAGCCGCGTCAAACCGCCTGCGGCGGACCCTCGCCTTTTCTTAATTATGAGAACCCGTGGCGCCCGCCTTTGCATCTAGACAGGGTGGCTTCGCTCCCCTGGACCCCCGCCAGCTGGCTCAGGCCCGCCTGCGGCGGACCCTCGCCTTTGCTTCTTACTAATGAAAAGAAAAGAATTACTACCTATTCCAAACCAGTGCCTGCTTGAGGATTTGTTTACATTCATGGAATACACAAATGAAAAGAATATATAAATATTTCTCTATACATTTCCTATGGGAGAAATCGTAACTTTAAGAATTAATAACTCAAAAAGTTATGGGAATTTCGGGATGAAAATAATTTTCCTGTAATCCCGAGAAGGTCCTTTTATGCAAAAAAAAATTCATTTCAAAATTCCAACGGGAAGTTGCCTAAATAGAGCGTGACAGACAGACGGACAGACAGACAGACAGAAGACAGACAGACAGACGGACATTAGTGAATTATATATATAGATGGTCATGACAATTTGTCACTTTTTGGTTTCATAAAATTTCTAGGCTGATAGGTGAATTTCGACAATTTGTCACGAATAATTTGTCACTTTTTGTTTTTGAAACGAGAATTGTCGGGACAATCTTTTTTTTGTTTGACAATTGTAGAAAAATTCTCACAGGCATTAAAAGCTGTGTCCTATAAACTAGATTATATTCACATTTATTTCATCGAATTGATTAAAAGGAAATAATATTAAAGTATATCTTATAAGCTTATTTAAAATAATAATCTAATTTGCAACAATGCTTTGTTTATTTGGTAATATAATATTTAATTAAAATATTTATAAATTAAATAAATGAAAATAATCCTGAATTAAATATGATGTCGATTATTCTTTTCTATGATAGGTAACTTTTTCGTTTTTTTCTCTCTCCATTCTTTTTGTTAGCCAAAAATAGAGGTGGCAAAGACAATTTGATTCAGATTTATGTAAAAATAAAGAAAATATAGAAGAAATATGAAGGGGACATTAACCTATATATATTTTATTTATTCAAAAACTAGTCCTATATTTAAAACAAATATTAAGGAACTCTCGGTTGGGAATTCGAACATAATTTAAAACAACTTGCAGGGGTCCCGAATTTGCGGGTACTGATCGGGTAAGATTCAGTCTATTTAGTAAAAAAAAAAATTTTTTAAACAACTAGGGAACTTTCTCGGCTTCGGCTCGGTTAGTTTCGGTCCAAAACCGTTCAGTTCGAAGCGATTGGATATTACTTAAAAAATAAATATGAACCGCCGAAGGTTGGGTAGAAGGAAGTAAAAAGTGACAAATTTGTTTTAACTGACAATTTTTTTATGTAACTTGTTTACAATTGTTGTAATTGAACTGCTTTTCAGTAGAATATTTATCATAGTGTAAGCTTGACAATTTATGTCAATTTTTGACAATTGTCGCATTGTCAACCTTTATGAAATAGGGCTCTGATATTTTGTATTATGAAAAAATATTTTTCAAAGGTTTAAACCAAAATAATAATTTGATCAGAGACTGTATTTTAATTATTCGGAATCTTACAATGATATGTGTCAATTTATGTATCATGAACGACAAATGAAAATGCTGGAGGTAGGCCTGAAAATCTATCTACACCAGGCTTTCCCAATCATCATTAGTCATTTATGTATCATTTAAATTCGGTTAAATAGACCTGAATGTATTAAATGGTGCCGCTTTTTATTATTTATACAAGTCGGTAAAAGGTGGTCAAAGGTTAAATAGTTTCGGGCGAGAAATCGGTTGCACAATTACGCACGCACACCTTTTTCTTTTTTTCAAATCAAATTAGAATAATTGTTTCAGATAATGATAAAATTCTAATTGCGTTATATATATATATTTTTTTTTAACCACTTTTTGTATTCTTGTAACTGAAATATGATGCGAATAGCAAAGTAAAGCAGACAGACCGATAAAGAGAGCAGATGTCTCGGATGAAATAAGCGATAGCATTGATGGGCGGATGATGGTCGCAGACAGAGAGAGAGCATTTGCATACTCTGCTCTTTTGCTTGCTCACTTTATGGAGCTTCTCGAAATCTACAATCTAATCAAACCTTTAGGCATATGTTAACCTAAAAGAAAAAGCTAGCTCGGGCCCGGCTATTTAATGAAATTTAATTTTACTTTCCCGCACTCCATATAAAAAATGAAAAATTAAAGTGCTACACTGTAAAAAAAATTTTTATTGATTTTACAATTGTGTAGGAAGCAAATTACACAAATAAAAACATACTAAATTTAGTAAGTGTTTGCAAAAACTATTTACAAATATATTGTAATCTTCGAAAGCCATTTGAAAATTAGAGTGCAATTGTGTGGTAATTTTAGAATTCCCAAATTGCTTTCAAAAAAAATATAATTTTTTTTTTAACACTCACACTTTTTTCTCATTCACACTCACACAGCCTTTTCGGCAACTCAGGATTAACCCGCGACTTTTGCAAGGGCGGATATAAGGGGGAGTAAAGGAGATAATACCCCCTCCCCCGAGATTTAAAAAAAAAAAAACTTTTTTTTCGAAAAAAAAATTTATTTTTAAGGTAAAAATTTAAAAATTAATACTTAAAAATTTGATTTGTTTTTATATTCTGGCAAACAAGTACAGAATGCGCTTTTAAATTACCGAAATTAAGAAAAAAATTGTGTGCTGTGCGACGAGTCACACCAGATTACCCCCCCCCCCCGAGAAACACCTCAGGATCCGCCCTTGGACTTGGTATACGGGGCTAGCATGCTAACCTCTACACCAAGCCCGAATGCAAAATATAATTTAATAAATATAATTACAATACATTTTCTATTTTTCGAAGAAATTTGTAATTTTAAAATATTTTTTGATGTAAATATTTGAACGCATAAATTTAGATAAATGCATAGTAGTTATCATTTACAAGGAAATTCAGTATTCCAAAACACACTAAAATTAAGATTTTTTTTTTTTTTACTTGTAGCTTTTTAATTTGCTTGTATGTGAAGCCCCATCGGATAAAGTTGAAAATTTATAATGCTAGATTATCGTAAGCAAGTGTTAAAAGGATGAGTAAGACAAGCGGTAAAAATGGCCTCTCAACATTTATCCTTGATTCCTTTCCCTGCAATAATTCTTTTGAAATTCAACGATAATAATTAAGATCGATTTTTATACTTGCCGGATCTGCGAATCGGACCACGATTCTTTTTTAGTGAATTTTTACACTCCTGATATAGATCAACAAGTTAGCACGTTCGGGGCCAAGCTCTTAATCTAATATTAATACTAAGAGCTCGGCATCCAACGTGTTAACTTGTTGATCTATGTATATTCATGATCACCGTAATTGTAATTGAATTTGATTTCGGGTAAACTTTGGTTTATTTATATAAGAGACAACGTTTCGGCCACTTATAATTTTTTATTTAATTTCTATTTGCCGACGTTTCGGTCGCCAATCACGACCTTCATCAGGGCAAATATTGTCAATTATACACGATCTTGGGGATTTTAATATTCATTACAATTAAATATAATTACTTTTTTAGTTTAAAATTGTATTTAATTGCAATGAATTTTAAAATACTTAAGATCGTGTATAATTGACAATATTTCCCCTGATGAAGTTCGTGATTGGCGAACGAAACGTCGGCAAATATCAATTAAATAAAAATTTTTTTATTTAATCTCCTGGCTGCTAAGTCCATGCGAATCCTGAATACTAAATTTAAATTGGGTATAGGAGACGTAGCAGGCAAAGAATCAAATAAAAAGAATTTTATTTAATTGGTCAATCGTCGACGTTTCGGTCGCAAATCACGACCTTCCTCACGATTGACAAAATACAAGATGTATAGTATTATTTAAATTGTCGTCGCAAATTATACAATATATACGCGTATTTAATGACTACAATTTTACAATCAACCGTCGACCGAAACGTCGACGATTGACAATTAAACAAGTTTTTTATTAAATTCCTTGGCTGCTACGTCTCCTATATCCAATTCAAAGTCTACAGCCATTTCTCATCGCTCTATTAAAATTAGTTTGCTTGTGATTGTATCTGAAGAAGAGCGTAGAACGAGTGACCAAAACGTCGAAATAAATTAGTGTTTAGGAATTTCTATTTAACTCCAGCTTATTAGACAGGTGAGCGTTTGACGTAAAAAAAAAATATTTTCTTCCCCTATGCATGTCTAATTAAAAGTCCCACAACTTGCTTATAACTAACTACTTATAGTTGAATGTCCTAGATTTTTTTTTCAGGGAGGAAAAAAAAAGATTCAAAGATTTGAATAGAAATCACAAATAAAATGATTGCGTGTTTTCGTTTCTACATATATGGCAATTCAAAGGAGATTCGTGATCAATTTAGAGATTCAAGCTCGTTATTTAAATGATTAGTGAGTTAAAAAAAAAAATTAACGAAGGGGGAGAAGGGGGGGGGGAGAAAGATGAATTTCAGATCTATTTCTCAATATTTACAAATTAACGTCATTATCTAGTTTCTAATACAAAAAAATAATTTCAACAAATCAGGTCTATTCTCTAAGCAAAAACGTTAACTGTTAACATCTGAAATGAGCGTTACTCGTATCACTTGCTCTTTTCATACAAACAATAACTTATGTAAAAATTCTGGTGTGACTGGTCGCACCATATTTTTTGTGTCGACATATATTTAGTTCCCGACAGTACATTTGAAATCAAGATGTAAAATTTATAATCATGCGAAAATATTTATATTTGGCAACGATTTCTCCTATCTTTCTATGAAGTACAAGAGTAAAGTGGTCTTCAGAAGAATTCAATAGCAAAATGAGAATATACATTTTAAAGAGCGTCTAAAAAATAATTGATTTTTGAATTAAAAAAAAAAAAAAATCGTTGCAGCGAATTTTGAGAAAATCGAAAAAAAAACTGAAAAAGTGCATCCGTAAAGTACTAGTACTCTTTGGTCGATTTTGTTCAAAAGCTTCGTGTCACGTCCCAGGGGGGGTGCCTAACTTAAATATAAAATTTCAACCTCTTAGCTCTTTTCTTTCTTGAGATATTTTGTTCACAGATACACACACACACAAACAGACCATGTCGCGAAAACCACTTTTTTGGATTCACTGGACTTCAAAACGTGTATATCCGTCAAAATCTCGACATCGAATTTTTGACATGAATCCAATACTTTCTCTCTCTATATATTAACATATATATAGAGGTAAGAGAAAGTAAAATAAAGCATCACAATAAACCAATATATTTTTTTTTAAATTAAGGTCTTTTTCGGCATCGAAGGCCATTTAATTCCCATCTCTATTTATTTCAATTGAATTGGTAGCCAATGAGACGGGATGCGAACCCGCGACCCTTGATACAATTGGCCAGCACGCTAACCACTACATACACTAAGGCCCGAGGGCTCATTTATATCTTTACTTTACATAATTATTGTAAATAAATTGTCGCTTTTGGTTTGATTTGGACCCTGTTATGAAATAGTGTGTCAAGCGCCAAAAAATTAAAAATTGAGTTAAGCACGGAATATTGTTTCAAATGCTTTAATTAATAGTATTTTTTATGAAATATGTCCTAAAAAAATTTATATTTAATGTTATTTGCACAATTGACAAAAAAAATCTGGTGTGACTGGCGCACAGCACACAACTTTCTCTTACCTTCGGTAATCGAAAGTTGTGTACTGTGCTTGTCACACCAGATTTTTTGTGTCGACATGTATTTAGTTTCCGACAGTAGGGTACAATTGAATTCAAGATGTAAAATTTATAAGTATGGGAAAATATTTATATTTTGATACCATGGCAACCATTTCTCCTATCTTTTCTATGGAGTACAAGAGTAAAGTGGTCTTCAGAAGATTTCAATCACAAAATGAGAATATACATTTTATAGAGAATCTAAAAAATAATTGATTTTTGAATTTAAAAAAAAATCGTTGGAGCAAATTTTGAGAAAATCGAAAAAAACTGAAAAAGTACATCAGTAAAGTACTAGTACTCTTTGGCCGATTTTGATTAAAAGCTTATTTTTCCGGTCCCGGGGGGTGTTTAACTTAAATATAAAATTTCAGCCTCATAGCTCAATTCCTTCATGCTTAAAATTGAACACACACACACACACACAGACACACACACAGACACACAGACAGACAGACCATGTCGCGAAAACCACTTTTTGGATTCAGGGGACCTCAAAACGTGAAGATCCATCAAAATCTCGACATCGAATTTTTGACATGAATCCAATACTTTCTCTCTCTATATATTAACATATATATAGAGGTACGAGAAAGTAAAAATTATATATAATCTAATCAAAACAAAAAACTAATGTTAATTTTCTCAAAACTCTGTAGCTGGCGCTTGACACACTAATGCGTAACAGGGTCCATTTAACAACCAAATCAAGTTTAAGAATCGATGTTTGATTCTCTTTTAAATTTGAATTCAAATGCAGCCAACCCTTTCCTTTGAATTGTTCGACACACCTGTTCAAGTGATAATTTAAAGAAAAGGAGAGTTTTTGGCACCGCATTTAGAATAAAACAGCGAGTGGCAAGTAAGAGAAGAAATAGAAAGGTCCCCTCTGCTATGATATGCAGATTGCAGAGGCATTCAGGTCACTCACTGACTTTCTTCGAAAACCGATTCGGAGTCGCCAAAAGAGAGAGAAATAAAAAAGACCCTTTGAGTTCTTTCATTCAACTAGGTTACAAACTATCTACTCTATTCCTTAAATGGATTTATATTAACTCCGCCTTCACTTATTAATCCCACAAACAGGTCGATTAGGTTTGGGAGAAAAAAATGAGCATCGCTGGTAATTTTATTTCATTTTACAAGTGGAGGTAGAGGCTGTACCCGCCCCCTGGACCCCTTCGGGGAGCAAATGCATCAAATTTATTCTTACTCACAGTTTGAATATTTTGTAATTGCTTGCCTTCGGCAAAATTTTAAAGTTTTAAATTTCGCTCTCTGACTTACTTTTAAATTTTCCTCTTTGACTCAATTTCCTTTTATTCTGGCCAATTAATGCCCCCACCAGGGGCGTATATAAGGGGGGCGAGGGCCCCCTCCCCGAATTTTCCCCAAACACATATACATATATAGGGATATACAGGCATCAGCGGGACTCGACCCCCCCCCCCCCCCCCGATTGGCCCTGGAGCGCGAAAAAATATAGTCCCACGGGAAAAAAAATTTCGTGTCTCTAAAAGAAAAGGTAAAATGATTTATTTTCACGGCCCGAAAAAAATTTTCCTGCAGGATGTAAAACTTTGGTTCCGCAAAAGCAAACATGTTCCTCGCGGGGACAAAAATTTCGTGTCTCTAAAAAAAAAAAGATAAAAATGATTTTCATTGCTGGAGAAAAAATTTTTCCGCGGGATGGAACACTTTGTGGTTCCGCAAAAAATTTCGTGTGAAAAAAAATTTAGTTTCTTAAAAAAAAAAATTTTCTGCAGAAAAATCTTTGAGTTCAGCCCCCCCCCACCCCCGAAAAAATTTCTATATACGCCCCTGATACCCACAGGGACAGGAAGTCAGCAGCTAGCGCTATAGCTATAGGCTATACCAGGGGCACGCACAAAAATCCAATAAAGATAATAATAATAATAGCAAGGTTTCCCAAACTTTTTCAGTTCCAGGCGCCCTAAATATATATTATATTAGAATTTTTTCGCAGCGCCCCATGTCAATTCTCAGGGCAAATCTTATGCTACTAATAGTTTTTCTTCATTCCGAATTCAGATACGCACTGATATATCTATATCTCTTATGTATGCGGCAAAATGTATTCATGGGACCGCAAAAATCTAGTGAAAAATAATACTTTGTCAAATTGTACAAAAAATGTATTAGGAAAAATCAGAAATAAAATATACAGTATATTATTATTATTATTATTATATCTCTTATGTTTGCAATTTTATTTAATAAATAATTAAAACTCCTGACTTAAATTTTTCGACTAATAGCCAAAAATTAAAGGCGAATACTATTTTTTTTTTTTGCAATATTCAAAAAATTTTCACGGGGCCCCAACAGAACAAACGCGGCGCCCTGGGGCGCGGCAGTGCAGAGTTTTGGAACCGCTGGGCTATAGTAATGATTATTAAGGCGGAATAGGACCGAAGGAGTTACGCATGTTTTTCCCGATAAGAGGTCGTTGTGTGTCATAAAAAGTATGCCCAAAAATTCAAAAATTTGCCAAGAGATGTCAGAATGGTAGCTAATAATATTTAATGCACATAAGGGACCATTTTCAGGGCCAGGTTAATGTGTGAAATAAATATATATCCTCGCCAAGTTGTATTGGACATACACAATTGTAAATAGCGCATATTATATTGATCTGATCGAAGTTAAAAGAGAGATGGTTTTGTTTTCTCGTTGCAAAAATATCAACCATCAAATGGCTATTACTTGGTCTACTTAACATAATAAATAATAATTTTTTTATCTAAACCAGATTAAAAAAAAGAAAAAAAATGTTTATGTAAATGTCTGACATCTTCATTTATGATTTATCATTAGGTATATATCGAGGTGAATGTTTCACTTTCCTGAACATCTTTTGCTTCCCGTTGCGGCAGATGAGTTCCCTCCTCCTCCTCCTCCTCCTCCTCCGCCTTCTCGGCAATCAGAAAGAAAGCCCTGGAGAGAGACTTCAACTTCCTCTTTCGCCTCAAGTCAAAGGTCCGGACAAGAAGACGCTTTCCAGGCCAAAGACCTCGCGCAATAAATGACAAACTGTCTATCGACTCCACCCTTATTTGGAAAATTATTGACGCGACCTTCTTATTCCTTTTAAGTTGTTCAATCTCAACAACTTCTTTTCTATGATATAATAAAAAGAAAAAAAAAGAGACAAAACAGAGTTGCTAATCTTTCTACCATTTGACGTTTTTTGGTCCGTATTCAAAAATTAATACAGTAATCTCGGATCAACCGGCTTATCTCATTAGTATTAAATAAATAAATAAATAAATTTATTACGACCGGCTGAGAGGCATTAGTCCTCGGTGGCTAGGTCCAAAAACACAATACAAATTTAAATACAATAACAAATACAACAAAACAAATAAAAAAAAAGAAAAGAAATGTACGAGATAAAAAAAATCTCGGTGTGACTGGCGTACAGCACACAACTTTCTCTTACCTTCAGTAATCGAAAGTTGTGTACTGTGCTTGTCACACCAGATTTTTTGTGTCGATATGTATTTAGTTTCCGACAGTAAGGTAGTACATTGGAAATGTAAAATTTATAAGTATGGGAAAATATTTATATTTACCATGGCAACCATTTCTCCCTATCTTTTCTATGGAGTACAAGAGTAAAGTGGCCTTCAGAAGATTTCAATGGCAAAATGAGAATATACATTTTAAAGAGCATCTAAAAAATAATTGAGCCCGGGAGCCGTGGCTCAGTGGGAAGACATTAGCTTCTCGCACCGGAGTCCCGGGTTCGCTTCCCATCCCAAGCGAGAAAAATTTATTTCATTTGATTTGACTACAAATCATTTGAAATAAATAGGGATGGGGTCTAAATGGCCTTAGATGCCGAGAAGGACCTTAAAAAAAAAAAAAAAAAAATTGATTTTTTGAATTTTAATCAAAATCATTGGAGCGAATTTAGAGAAAATCGGAAAAACTGAAAAAGTGCATCTGTAAAGTTCTAGTACTCTTTGGTCGATTTTGTTCAAAAGCTTCGTGTCACGTCCCAGGGAGGTGCCTAACTTAAATATAAAATTTCAACCTCCTAGCTCTTTTCATTCTTGAGATATTTTGTTCACAGACACACAGACAGACCATGTTACGAAAACCACTTTTTTTGGACTCAGGGGACCTCAAAACGTGTATATCCATCAAAATCTCGACATCGAATTTTTGACATGAATCCAATACTTTCTCTCTCTATATTTTAACATCCTTCCTCTTGATTGATTCACTTTGAAATAAAGTACTTTTTTGTTAAAAATGAAAAAGGGGCGATAGGTGGTAGACAACCTCCAGAAAGGGGCGATGGGCCAAAAATGGTTGGGAACCACTGATTTAGTATTTATTGAATAGATATTACATTCAAAGTAGCACCTCTACATAATGGATTGTTTTGAAAATACGATACAAAGAATTCTTTTTTTTTTTTTAAGCTTTTGTAGGAATTTGGGTCAAGAGCTAAAATAAAAATAAAGACTTGTTGCACATTTTCTCTTTTATTTTTTTTATCTTTCTCTCTTTGTGTTTAGTAGAAATAATTCTTTTTTTTTCCTTACATTTTGAGCTGAGCTACTTAGTCATAATTTAAAATTAAGAGTAAAAAGCGAAAAAGATGAGAGATGATGAGGTGTTATTATGAGAAAGCAAATATCAGAGAGAGAGAGATGAGGTTATAAAGAAGAAAGTTTAATTATTTGTCGATAGGAAGGAAGGAAGGATGAAAAGAAGAGAGGATTGATTGTGCAAGTGCCGGGAGGCTGGGGCTGCTGGACCTCAGCCTGTCTGTCGGTTGCCATAGAAAGAAAGCTCAGTAACCTCGTTTCAGGACACTTGTCTCTTATTATTATTATCGTACATTCCATTATCCTTGCACTTGTACCTCCTCCTCCTTCCCTATTTGGAATCAATCCAGAAAAGAAATTCACCTTCTATTTTTTTTGCGTTTCTTTTTTTGATTCAAATCCAAAATATTTAATAAAATGTAGAACAGCTTGTCAAAAACTTTGAAAAGATGCCAAAAAAAAGAGAAAACAAATTCTGAGAGATCAATTACATTCACTTGTTTATACTAAACGTTTTATTATGCGGAATATTCGCTTGAGATTTGGCTGTCGAAGCCAGTCAGTTTAGCCAACGAAAATAAATACTCTCATTAAATAGTATGGCAGCCATGAAAAATAAAATCAGATAAAAACAAATTTTCTTTATTTGATTGTCGACGTTTCGGTAGCCAATCGCCTCTTTCTTCAGGGTCTTGGCCTGTTATACATATGAAAGAGCGTTTAAAAACTAATTAATTTTTGAATTTTAATCAAAATCGTTAAGGCGCAAATTTTAAGATAATCGAAAATACTGAAAAAATACATCAGTAAAGTACTAGTACTTTTTTGCTGATTTTGTTCAAAAGCTTCGTGTCACGTCCCATGGGGATGCCTAATATAAAATTTCAACCTCATAGCCCTTTTGGTTCTTGAGATATTTTGTTCCCAGACACACACAGACAGACCATGTCGCGAAAACCACTTTTCTGCATTCAGGGGACCTCAAAACGGGTATATCCATCAAAATCTCGACATCGAATTTTTGACATGAATCCAATACTTTCTCTCTCTATATATTAACAACAGGCCATTTTTGCAATCAGCGATCCTCAAAACGTGTATTTCCTAAACATTTTCTATATATTAATAAATCGTATATAGGTAAAAGAAAGTAAAAAAAAAATTCATATTGAATAAAGGAAGTCATTTTTTATTCTTCTCATTTTTTCATTAATGTGTGAAGAATTATCTAAAAAAAAAATTAATTTTCCTTTCATCATTTATTTGATTTTAATAGATCTAGGGTTTAGAAAAAAAAAAAGATTTTGTTTCCTTTTAATGAAAGAAAAAAAAAACGCTTTTCAATTATGTTTAGAAAATGAATTCGTTAATAATAATAATTTAATAGAGATGGTTTGGTTATTTCATAATTTAGAGATGATTACGATTCAAATAATAACAAAAACAAAAAAATCTTTTCAAATAATTTTTTTTTTTTCTTTTTTAAAGAAATGAATAAAATATTTAACGTTATATTCATTCTCTTCCTTCGTTTAGAATAGAAGAATAAAGAGAAAAATTTTCTTAAATAAAAATTATAGTAACCTATATACTAACAATCAAATAAAAAATAAAAGAACTAAATTATTAGAGACGTGAAGGGATGACGTCACAATAGAGCGTAGATTTCTTTGTTCTTTATATATTTTTTTTAATTATAATTTTTCAAGTCAAAATGCCTGTAAGATTCAGCGGTGCCCTAGCTAAAATAAATATTTGCTGTGTGTGTTTAGCTATTTAGTGATTTTATTTCAGAGAGGGTGGAGGGATTTAAAAATTGAAATAAATTTTTTCACATATAGTTTGACCCATAGGCGTAGCCAGAAATTTTTGATGGGGGGTTTGGGATTATTTCTCCCCCCCCACTCCCCGACTAATGGGGCAGTATAAGGCGTCTAATGAAGTATATGACTAGCCACTTACCCTTCGCTTCGCCCCCCTGGACACCCCTCGAGGTGGTTTGGGCCCGCCCTTTCTTAATTAAGTGCCGCAATTTTTCAATCAACTCGTATCAGGCAATAAATAATGGAAATCTCTTAATTTTATGTATATGGGCCTAAAATACCAGGGTCACTCTCTGTGTTTCTCTGGACAAGATTCCTATCTCAGACCTCTTTAAGAAAAAAAAATAAAAAATTTATTTATATAATAATTTTTATTATTTTTCATTTGCGAGATTTAATCAATTTTAAGCGGCTTTAATTTTTTATAAAGCATAACAAAAATCAATTCTTTTCAATGGGAAAATTCTGAATTTTCTTGAATTTTTTGCGTTTTATTTAATTTTTTTTTTTTAAGCTAGAGAAAATTATTATATTTTACTTTCTATTACCTTATATATGAAATATATAGAGAGAAAAAGTATTTTGTAATATAGAGCTTAAATATCTAGTCATGGCTTGGGTCCAATGGGGGTTCAAACCCCCCCCCCCGTGGCTACGCCTATGGTTTGACCTCAAATAAATGGAAAAATCCAATAAATAACTTTAGTATTTGTTATATTTATTTAGGGGTTGTTTCTAGGGGTTGGATATATTTGAGAAAGAATCGAGAATCATTTGTTAATATTTTTTTCCACTTCTAAATATACAGTAAACAAGTGAGATTATAGTAAAAAGTATTTTTTTACTTTTTATCTAAAGGGAATTTTTATTTTGATTCGTTCCTATATAGACAGGCTCGGGCCTTTTAGTCGCTTGCAGGAGCAGAGAGACAACGCTAGCCCCTCTCTCTCGTGTGAATGTTATTTAAAGTGAATTATTTATCTACACTGTAAAAAAAAATTTTAATTTTAGTATGTTTTAGTATAGTAAATTTACAAATTTTCCTTGTAAATGATAACTACCATACATTTGTATACTAAATTTACAAATCTATGCATTCAAAAAATTTTTACAACCAAAAAACATTTTAAAATTACAATTCTCTTGGAAAATTAGAGTAAATATTGTAATTTTACCATACGATTTCTAATTTTACAATACAACGGCATTGTAATTTTAGAACATGGTTTGTAATTTTAGAAAAGAGTTTGTAATTTTACAAAAGGGTTTCTAATTTTACAATACAAGGGTATTGCAATTTTCCTTTTAAGGCTGTCTGAGACGGCCAACATGGCCGACTTTGTTTCGACTGCTTTTTAGCTTTCTTAATAAAGACATTTTTGGCACTATAAGGATTTATTTAAGTTATAATAATACAAAAAATAATAATATTAAGATAACTTTAAGTTTATTTTTTTATTTTATTATTTAGTAAAAATAGTTTACAATGAGGTCATACTTGAATGCCAAATAGCAGAGATAGATCATTAGTTAACAGGTGATTCGATGGTCAAATGGACTAGGCAACAAGGCTTCTACAAAAAAAGGTCAGTGTTCAAATCCTGGATGAATTTTTCATTAAATAAAAATATTTATTTCACTCCATCCAGGTAGAGACGTCCCCTAAAGGTCAATAACCAATGTGGGTCCAGTCGTAAATTTTTTTTTCTTTTTTTCTAAATATTAGTAAAATTACAAACATTTGGATTGTAAAATTGCTAAATATTTGTAAAATTACCACACATTTGGACTCGAAAATTGCTAAATATTAGTAAAATTACCAAATTTGGACTCGAAATTGCTAAATATTGGTAAAATTACCAGACATTTGGTCTCGAAAATTGCTAAATATTAGTAAAGTTACCACACATTTGTAAACGATTTTTGCAAAGAGTTTTGTAAAAATATAATTCAACTGTATAGTAAATTTAGTATCTATTGGTCTTGGAAATTTGCTTACAACAAAAAAAATTGTAAAATCATCGAAATTTTTTTACAGTGTAGTGCAACTCACCCCCAAACGCATCATCGTCAAGACACACCCTTGAAGCGTGAATTTAAGGTAAAAAAAAAAAAAAAAAAAATAGGAATTTTTCTTATTAAAATTATCTTATAAAAATAAACTTTCGAATATTATTATTATTATTATTTATTTAATTCGTTATGACCGTCTCGGTCTTACAAATGGACTTGAATATATAATATCCAAATACAATACATACATATACATGCTATACAATATTTAATCCAATCA
>JAKCPI010025488.1:0-32986 GCA_023213315.1 Euborellia annulipes | reverse complement strand
TTATCTTTAAAATGTATATTCTCATTTTGTCATTGAAATCTTCTGAAGACCACTTTACTCTTGTACTCCATAGAAAAAGATAGGAGAAATTGTTGCCATGGTAACAAAATATAAACTATTATTTTACATCTTGAAAATCGAATGTACCCTACTGACGGAAACTAAATACATGGCACGAAAAATTTGGTGTGACAAGCACAGAACACAACTTTCGATTACCGAAGGTAAGAGAAAGTTGTGTGCTGTGCGCCAGTCACACCAGATTTTTTGATTTTTTGTTTCAAGAAATTTGTAATTAAATTTAAATGAGAAAATGTCCTTTACTTTTAAGAACGACTTATTTGTTACTAAAATAAATGTCCTATAAATTATTAAATTTATTATTTCTTAATTCAAGAATGAAAAAGGAACAAAATACAGTTAATCACCCGTTTATTAGGGAAGTAGCTTTTCATGTTATAAATATTATTGGTCTCGGGAGGAAGCTTTATAAATGTTTGAAACCTATAGTAGAGATTGTTTAGAAGTATGACTAATGACTCAACTTTATTTTAATTATATCCAAGAGTATACGACAAAATATTACAGAAAAATATTTTAAAATACTAGCCTACTATCATGGCTTCTTCGGAAGATTAGATTTTAACACAACTCTTAAAAACTGTCAGCTCTCTCATCCAACCACACCTCACATGCTAATACCATTAAGCCCTTTGACTTCCGTGTAGTGGCGTCATTTCAACTTTTTCTTGGGGGGGGGAACTTTTTTTTCTTAAAATTTACTTACAAATAGGTAACTCAAATTTGGACCAACAGATATTTAATTTTATCAATTTTTTAATTTTTTACAGAGTATAGGCCTAAACCCGTAGATATATTGTAAAATATTTTATTTGGAATTATTACATTATTTGGAATAATGTAAAATTTAAAAAAAATCAAAGCCCTAGGGGGGGGGGTCAAATGCCCCCCTGCCCCCCCTCCTCAAATGACGCCTCTGCTTCTTTGTCAACCTGAATATAACTAGATTCTAATTTCAATTTTTTTCTTAAAATTGTAAAAGAAAAAATCATTTACAAAGGTGGAAACAATATGGAGTTATGTGATATTTAATGTACATAATTTTTACTTTCTCTTAGCTATATTTATTTATAGAGAGAAACTATTGCATTCAAAAATTAGATGGAAATACCCGTTTTAAGGCTCCCTGAGTTAAAAAAAAATCTGTCTGTCTATGTGTTCAAAATAAAGCACGAAGGAAATGAGCTACGAGGTTAGATTTTTTATTAATTACTATTTATATAAATAAGAAATACAATTTCCTTCTGTTAAATTCAAAAAATGGTGCGAATCAAAATCACGTTCTACCGTGAATTAAGTCTTGGGTTAAGTTTGAGATTTAATTCATATTAAATACATTTTTCATAAGATTTCAATAAAACAGTTTGAGTCAAGAATTAGAAAAAGTTTCGGATTGGCCTATAAATAAAGTTAGTTTATGCCTGTAAGTTAGGTAACCTTTGAAAGTATTTTATTATCAAAAGTCTAACAATATATATTGATATTATTAAAGAATCGGCATCTCATTACACGGGCTGAAATTTTAACGACACAGTGAATGAATTTAACTTTAAAGAGTATTTAATATTATTTTAATAATTTATCTATTAGACTTTTCAACCTTTGAGGTAATAAAGACATTGTATAATTTGAAAATAATAAGCAAAACAAAAGTTCGGTGAAGAAATAAGAAATAGTCTGGTGTGCAAATGTATACTGGGGCGGGTTTCTGTGTCCTTTTCCAGAAAGAGAACGAATTGAAGAGATTTTTTCATAACTTAAATTGCGAATTAGAAGCTTAACTGATTATCTCTTGTAATCGCTAAACGCCTCCTCATAAACTTTTTTCAATTATTAATTATTAAACTTAGAGGCCCTTTAGTGGATAGCGTGCCCTTATAATTATTAAATTGCTTTTCATTTTAACAGTTACATTTTCTTCATCGTTATCACTTTCTATATAATTTAATCTAATTTAATTTTTAAGTTAGATATATGAATTCTTAAATGATATATCTCTGAAGAATTCCACATTCTAGAAATCAAATATATCAGCATAAATTATGTAAAAAAGTTTCAAGAAGAAGAATAAAGAGACATTTAATTTTCTCTTTTGAATAAATGTATTATCTTTTCACGCGCTGCCTTAAATCATATCGCATAAATCTCTTTTTTCTAAGTAGAATATCAATATGTAGAAATTTTCACATATGCAGAATTTAATGAAAAGAAGGCTTATTGAAAATTTTGAATAAATAAATTATGATTTTACTCAGTGGCTTAGGAACAATTTTTTCTCGTTTTCAACGACAGGCTTTCGGTTCCAATTATCTGTATACTAGCCGGAAAGCTCGCCAAAGGGAAGCTTCGGTCCCTGAGGATTATGTGGTATAAAGGAATGGGCATATTTAAATCCTGCTCTGTTTGAATGAAGTCCCCCTTTTCTTTTTATATTACAAAACATTTAATTGAACAGCACATAACATGTTATCAGTGTATTTTATTATCACCGATTTAGAATGCAATGGCGTACCATCCATCTCCACACGACCCTTGACGCGGAGAGTGGAACCCTTCGAAGAGGGTTGCCTTGAGCTGTCATGTTCAAATTGATGTATTTTTCTCATGTAAGTGAAGATGTAAAGTATAACTAATGGAGAGTTGCTCCTTTGCATAAATTAGTAATTATTTATGAACAGAGGGCATAAGAATTACGTGCTATTGAGTGCACACAAATAAATACGCCAATATCTGAATGGCCTTATTATTAAATGAGTTTTTTTTTTTATCTTTTCACAATGTCAAGTGGTTTATATAGATAACAAGCAAAAATTAAATCTAAGTTAAATTAAAAATATTTAAAAAAAATATATATAGACTATATAATAATAATGAAAAAAGATAAAGAACAAAAAATTATTCAAGCATTAAAAAAATATATTTTATAAATGAATCGTTTATTTCAGAAAGCACCTAAGGGACAAAATTTCAAAAAATGTGTTTTTGGTGCTAATGTACAATTTAAAGGTAAATACATCTTTTAGTGCCGAAATAACCAATGTTCCTCATCAGCAATGCTATTTGGCAGCCTTGAAAATGATCCGTTTATTTCAGAAAGAACCTAAGCGCAGTCGCTTAGGTTCTTTCTGCGGTAAATTTCACTCGTGCCCTGTAGACATCACGTGTTTTATGACTCGCTGGTTTGATTCAAAGGTTACCTGACACTGAGTACTTAGTTTTCGTTAGTTTTCGGTGAAAATTAGGTGTTATTTTGTTGTTTATTATTACATTATATAGTTCTTAAGCCATGTCGGATAGTTCAGATGATGAACCTAATCCCAGACGTAGGCGTGGTGCAAGGGCGGATACAAGGGGGGGGGGGGGTAAAGGGGGTAATTACACCCCTCCCCCCGAGATTCGAAAAAAATACCTTTTTTTCGCAAAAAAATTTATTTTTAATGTAAAATTTTTAAAATTAATACTTAAAAATTTGATGTGTATTTATATTCTGGTAAACAAGTACAGAATGCGCTTTTAAATTACCGAAATTAAAAAAAAAAATAGTGTGCTGTGCGACGAGTCACACCAGATTACCCCCCCCCCCCCCGAGAAACACCTCTGGATCCGCCCTTGGCGTGGTGTTGTGCACGAAGAAAAATACAAACGGAACATTATTCGGAATGCTAGACTCAAAGGACTGCAGTACGTCTCTGTATATACGCTGTTTTATATAGACATACTGTAGCGTGTAGTCTACTTGTATTTTTCGATTTAGGCATAGTCAAAACACTCTTTTTTTATACTTAAGTGTGTCTGTTACTTACCTTTGATACCAAAACAAGGGCGGATACAAGGGGGGGGGTTAAGGGGGGTAATTACCCCCCCCCGGGATTCGAAAAAATACCTTTTTTCGCAAAAAAATTTATTTTTAATGTAAAATTTTTAAAATTAATACTTAAAAATTTGATGTGTATTTATATTCTGGCAAACAAGTACAGAATGCGCTTTTAAATTACCGAAATTAAAAAAAAAATAGTGTGCTGTGCGACGAGTCACACCAGATTACACCCCCGAGAAACACCTCTGGATCCGCCCTTGGACCAAAACAGGTAAAAATTAATGGTTTGACTTAATTTCAATAATAATTTTTAAAAAATCACTCGTTTATTTCAGAAACCACCTAAGTGCAATTTTTTCAAAAATTAATTACTCAAAAACTTAAAGGAAAAAAAATAATTTTTTAAATAGATTATCCCAATAGCATGTTTTTGATTTGGTAAAAAAATATTTGAAGAAGACTAGACCTATACTTAAGCTGCAAAACAGTTTTTTTTTAGTTTTCCGAAAGTTGAAAAAAGCGCACTTAGGTGCTTTCTGAAATAAACGATTCAAATAAGAACCCAATTATTTGTAAGTATCTTCTATATAATTGAAACCAAATAAAAATAAAGAGAATGAATTATAAGAATCAACTTAATAATGAAGAGAAGGACACTTTTGCGAGTTAAATAAACTTGAATGATATGTTTATCCACGATCTATTTATTCTTCATCCTTGCCATTTCAACTTTTTAAATTTTAATTAAATCGATATTCAAATAAAATAAAATCAATTGAAAGTTTAAGTTATCAAGCCTTTTTGGGAAAGGTAAATAATTTTTTTGTAATACGATGTTAAAAAAGCCGAGAATTTAATTAACTTGAAAGACACACAAGAGAAAAAGATCATTAAAATGAAATAATTTTATATTCATCATACAACAAAAAAAAAAAAAATGTTTGAGATCAAAACAGTGTATGACGGAAGGAAGTAATAACAACGAGAAAATATTGAATAAATTTTAATTAAGAAAAATTTGAGGATCGAAGATTGGAGTTGAGAAAAAGTAAAAAGAAACTCTTCAATGAAGAGTCTCAGAAATTTTGTAACCTGTTTTTTTTCTTTCATTTAATAAAATAACGATACTGTAGATGTGTTACAGCTGGGAATCGTAGTTTGAGAAGATAAGGAGAAGAAAAGCAGCTTCCTTTTTCTCTCTCACAACTTATTTATTTGCAAATATTTCGGCTCCTATACAGGGGCCGTTTCAGTGCATATATGAATTTTATAAAAGAGATTGTCAAAATTATAAAATAAGTGAGAAATAATGAGCGGATGGAGTTCGTGTCTGGACGTTCTACGCTATTAGATCAAATACTGGCGTAAAACGTCCAGACTCGAAGCCCATGGGTTCAATATTTCTCTATTATTTTATAATTTTGACAATCTCTCTCAAAAAATTCATATATGCACTGAGGATGGCCCCTGTATAGGAGCCGAAATATTTGCAAATAAATTGAAGTGGTGAGAGAGAAAAAGGAAGCTGGTTATATTGATAATATTCAAGCTAAAGGGCGGGGGACCGGATGAATATTTATTTAAATCATTTGGATTCCAAATGATATAAATAAATACGCCTGGACCCCCACATATATAACGTGTTAAAATGATAAATATCCTCTAAAGTGTATATGGCCTAAGATGCTGAAAAGACTAAAATAAGGAAATATAAATTATATAAGCGAGGCGAATAGAATTAATATGTAGCAGTAAATATAAATAGGGTCGGGATCTGAATAAAATCAGATGCCGACAAAGATCTTAACTTAAAAGATTAAATAAAAAAAAAAAAACTCCAAAATATCTGTTAATTAATAATCACCTAATAAAATAAAAAAAGATTTTAAAAAAATGCTTTTATTTAAATTGAACTAAAAAGAGAGAAATAAGAAAGAAATAATTTAATTGTTCTTGTTAAAATTTTTTAATATTTGACTTAAAATAAAAGCGTGGGGCGCTTCGAAGTGATTCCGAGGCTCGCGCCCCACGCTTTTATTTTAAGTCATAAATATTAAAAAATTTTAACAAAAACAATTAAATTATTTCTTTCTTATTTCTCTTTTTTAGTTCAATTTAAATAAAAGCATTTTTTAAAAATCTTTTTTTTATTTTATTTTTATTTTAAGCTTTTTAGTCTTTTAGTCTTATCAAAAATCATCAATATGATAAAGTACCACATTAGTTTGGCCTGTATTGATTTGGTTCAATTGAAAAATTATTCATTATCATAAAAAAATGACTCGTAAATATCAAAATTCAAAACTATAGTTAATAGGGCCTTATTTGCGTGAGGCTTCAAATAAAGTACCACATTAGTTTGGTCTATTTTGATCAAAACCACCATATAGTGGCGTCATCAAAAATGACTCTTAAGTATTACATTTCACACCTCTAGCCCATCGGGAAGTCTTTTGAAATTACATTAATTCGCGAAGGGTTTCAAATAAAGTACCACATTAGTTTGGTCTATTTTGATCAAAACCTCCATATAGTGGCAACATCAAAAATGACTCTTAAGTATTACATTTCACACCTCTAGCCCATCGGGAAGTCTTTTGAAATTACATTAATTCGCGAAGGGTTTCAAATAAAGTACCACATTAGTTTGGTCTATTTTGATCAAAACCACCATATAGTGGCGTCATCAAAAATGACTCTTAAGTATTACATTTCACACCTCTAGCCCATCGGGAAGTCTTTTGAAATTACATTAATTCACGAAGAGTTTCAAATAAAGTACCACATTAGTTTGGTCCATTTTGGTAAAACCAAACTCACAATTTGCGTCATCAAAAATGACTCTTAAATATCAAATTTCACACCTCTAGCTCATCGGGAAGTGTCCTTAACAAAGCCATAGAGTTGGTGACCTTGAAAGAGTAAGTTAAATAAAAGCATTTAATTAATAATCCTAAAAATATGTCAAAAGAAAAAATTAAATATTTAAGGTCAAATAAAAAAACTCTAGATTTTAGGTATATATTTTTATTTGACCCTAAAAGTCTACTAGTGGCATTCCAAATCCTCATACTCATGAATACTTCGGTGGATTATTCGATTAAGGTATTTTAGGAAGGGATTGGTTCAGTCAGGGCGAGGGGCTTAGAGTTGAAAAAGTAAAATAAAAATTTGGGTCTGAAAGGGTTGACTAGCTCTTCTTATCTTATTCAAAATAATCCCTAAAGACCAATAATCTTCAAGTTCCTAAATTTTATATAATTAATTAAGGGATCTGATAGAAAAATATGTATTAATATTAAATTATTGGAGTTGAAAAATTAAATACAGACCGAGAGAAGAATCAAACTGAATGACGGAGAACAAAGAATGGCATATAGGAAATCAAAAAAGTTTAGCTCAGGTGACTCGCGGTCGCCATATTAACAAGAGGTGAGCTCCTGAGGGTTTAAAAAAAATTCTATTATAATTTTTGGACATTTTGTTTGGCTTTGAAAGAATTAGGGGACACCTTGCATACGCCACTGGTAAAAATAAAGTAAATTTATGACTACTCAGTCTTGTTAAATAAATTTATGACATTAATGCTTTAACCCTTAAGCTTTGTTTCATTCTTATTAAAATCAAAAGGTGACATAAAATTTACAAACTTTTATTTATTCGTTCATTCCATTATTATTTATTTAAGGTGCTTAAAAAGTATTTAAACATCTTTAGAAACTTGCAAAATATTCTTATTAAAATATGATAAATTCTCTTCTTCAATAACATGTTAGAAATGATGACATTAATATTTAAAATTTCCACTTGGATATTAATCGGATTAAATTAGTGGAAGTGGAAGGTGAATTCTTGATAAAAAAGGAGAGAGGGATTTCGGCTCTAGGGAGTGTCTGACTGTCTTGAGAGAGCTACTCCAAGTGACTGATGATGATACCACCCTTTCTTTACCCCCTATTGATTCCAGCTAATCTTCACCGAATTTCTCACACCGACAAAAAAATAAAGAAGTCTCTGAGGAAATTCTTATTTCAATTGTCAATCCTGACACCTTGCTTCTTTAAGCAAAAATTTATTTAATTTTAGCCAGTTTGAAATTATATATGAAAGATAATTTTAATTCTCATAAGGGAATTAATTTAAAAAAAAGCAAATAAATATGATACAAATCTAAGTTTTCCGATTCCAAAACCTAAATTAAATTTCTCGAAATTAGGAAATAAAATGAAAAAAATCTTTGGAAATCGTGGCTGTTATACCAGATTGTGTTTCTGATATTTTATTAAAACCCAAAATTTATAATCAGAGCAAAATATTTATTATATTTTGGTAACAATTTCTCTTAATTTTCCTAGGAAGTACAAGAATAAAGTGTGCTTCAAAAGAGAATATAAGGATATACTCATATAATCTTTATTTTTTTTCAAATTTGGTAGAAAAAATGAGCAAAACAGCTAGTTTATATTTCAGTTTATTGTCAAACCAGTGCCGACGTTTCGGTCACATATGGGACCATCTTCAGGACCAGGTCTGAAAAATATATTTATCCTCGCCAAGTTATATTGGACATACACAAATGAAAGTGGCTCAATCATGATAATGCTCATTCACTCTCTGTCCATCTGTCTGATAAAAGTACATTTTGGGCATTGTCATTATTGAGATACTTACAATTGTGTATGCCCAATATAACTTGGTGAGGATAAATATATTTTTCAGACATTAACCTGGTTCTGAAGATGGTCCCATATGTGACCGAAACGTCGGCCCTGGTTTGACAATAAAGTGAAATATAGACTAGCTGCTTTGCTCATTCTTCCTACCAAATTTGAATATCAACATTCAGCTATATACCTCCTTCAAATAAATCCAAGAAGAGCACTCCTTGAACATCTTTATTTTTGGAATGAAGTTCTTTAACGCGGCTTACCCAGGGTGAATCGGGAGAAAAAGTAACGTAACAAAAATGCGTTCCCAGCGCCCGAGCGACGGCGGAGGAAGGCGAGATTATCCGAAGTCTTGGCGAGGCCACGCCCATCTTCTCCTTCTCTTTATTTCCTTCTATCTACCGATTTAAATAATATTCATATTAAATTATATTCTGAGTTGAAGAAAAGGCGTGAGGAACTTCGTTCTTTCCGGGGGTCCTACGACCCCAAACGTTTGCTTTTTTTATAAAAAAAGAAATACCCTCATAATTATGAATAAATAAATATATTGAGTTGAAAATAAATGGGTATTATCTAAGATTTGTACATAATTGAAGACCCCAGATAAAAATGTAGGTAATTTATATAGGGGAAGGATATAATGTAATTTTTATATTTCTCAGGATTATAGCTTTTTTTTAGACAAAATAGATTAATCCAGACTCTGAACATTTAAACACTTAATAAACCTCCTTCGAAATGGTAATTGTTAGTGCTTGTGCAGGTCTGGCTTTCACTAAATGTAAACATGTCTTTCCCAACAACAAACAAAGAACGATGTTGAAAAATTCATGCCAACGCGAGCAATGTCTTTTCCACACTGTTTTCAACTGGGATATTGCTCGTTTTCTAAACAGAGGGTTTGGAATTTAGGTTCTTTCATAAGAGATTGTTTATTTATCAAATAAAAGAGAAGGAAGAAATGAAGTATGAAAAATATATAAGAATAATAGAATTCAAAATTAATAAAAAAAAATCTGGTGTGACTGGCGCACAGCACACAACTTTCTCTTAACTTCGGTAATCGAAAGTTGTGTACTGTGCTTGTCACACCAGATTTTTTGTGTCGACATATATTTAGTTCCCGACAGTACGGAACATTGGAATTCAGATGTAAAATCTATAAGTATGGGAAAATATTTATATTTTGTTACCATGGCAACCATTTCTACAATCTTTCCTATGAAATACAAGAGTAAAGTGGTCTTCAGAAGATTTCAATCGCAAAATGAGAATATACATTTTAAAGAGCATCTAAAAAATAATTGATTTTTGAATTTTAAAAAAAATCGTTGGAGCAAATTTTGAGAAAATCGAAAAAAACTGAAAAAGTACATCAGTAAAGTACTAGTAATCTTTGGCCGATTTTGATTAAAAGCTTATTTTTCCGGTCCCGGGGGTGTTTAACTTAAATATAAAATTTCAGCCTCATAGCTCAATTCCTTCATGCTTAAAATTGAACACACACACACACACCCACACACACACACACCCACCCACACACACACACAGAGACAGACCATGTCGCGAAAACCACTTTTTTGGATTCAGGGGACCTCAAAACGTGAATATCCATCAAAATCTCGACATCGAATTTTTGACATGAATCCAATACTTTCTCTCTCTATATATATTACATATATACATAGGTAAGAGAAAGTAATAAAAATCATTCAATTATTTTACTTTCCTGCACTCTAATATTACAACTGTAGTTAGGGGTCATGAAATTTTTTTTTTTTTTAAGTAGGACAATAGCCAGGAAATTTATCCATATTCTTAAATGAAAAAATCTGGTGTGACTGGCCACAGCACACAACTTTCTCTTACCTTCGGTAATCGAAAGTTGTGTTCTGTGCTTGTCACACCAGATTTTTTGTGATCGACATATATTTAGGTTCCCGACAGTAGGGAACATATGAATTCAGATGTAAAATTTATAAGTATGGGAAAATATTTATATTTTGTTACCATGGCAACCATTTCTCCTATCCTTCCCTATGAAATACAAGAGTAAAGTGGTCTTCAGAAGATTTCAATCGCAAAATGAGAATATACATTTTAAAGAGCATCTAAAAAATAATTGATTTTTGAATTTAAAAAAAAATCGTTGGAGCAAATTTTGAGAAAATCGAAAAAAACTGAAAAAGTACATCAGTAAAGTACTAGTACTCTTTGGCCGATTTTGATTAAAAGCTTATTTTTCCGGTCCCGGGGGTGTTTAACTTAAATATAAAATTTCAACCTCATAGCTCAATTCCTTCATGCTTAAAATTGAACACAGACACACCCACACACACACACACCCACACACACACACACAGACAGACCATGTCGCGAAAACCACTTTTTTGGATTCAGGGGACCTCAAAACGTGAAGATCCATCAAAATCTCGACATCGAATTTTTGACATGAATCCAATACTTTCTCTCTATATATATTACATATATACATAGGTAAGAGAAAGTAAAAAAATCGTATTCCTATGCAGTAATTGCCGTCGTCGCGTGTAAAAAAATCTTACTGTTGCATAATATAAGAGAATTAATAAACGTTTTAAAAAAACGCATGTCTCGTTTGTCCACCGGGGTGAAAATAGCTCGAACAATTAATATAAAACTTTATGTTAATAGGTCTTTTACAACTTTAGGAATAATAGGCTCTAGAGTTTATTCCAATTCCTATCAGGGGAGCGATTTTTTTCATTATCATTTCATTTCGAATTTAAATATTTTTCTAGAGAGACTTTAAGAGAATCGATATTCAAATACAATGAATAATTTTTTGAGTTGAGCTAAGGATTAAAAGCAAAAAATATTTAATTGAAGGATGATTACTTTGCTTAAAAATAAGAAAATTAGGAAATAAAGCAAACGGTGATGATTCTAATTTCAAGATAACTCGGATTCAAATTCTTCTTCGGTCAACTCTATTAATGATATCTCTTTTGTGGAAAATAGATGGATTCGAAAAAAAATTGTTAATTAGATAAGGCGAGGCCCAACAAACTAAAAATTTAATTGAAGTGACTGGCATCCAAGATTGACATCTAGCTAAATATAGGCCTATTATTATTTTTCATCTCTCTTTTATATGGCAATAGCGATAATATTTTACTAGGCCAAGGTACTTTAATGTAACGACAGCCGCAAAAGCAGATTGCCCCTGAGCCGAGATGGAAGGCAACACACATGCCCAAAAAAAACAATCATCTCGCATTCATTTATCTTAAAATGTATCTTGTTTAAAACCCCTTTTTTAAAACAAATCCATTGGCTATCAATCCAAATGAAATAAATAGAGGGGTCTAATTGGCCTTCGATGCCGAAAAAGACCTTCAATCAAATTTAAAAAAAAATCCCTATTATTCAGGAGCCTATTATATTACTATTATTTCAATGAATATTAGGATTTTCGTTTAATTCTTTTATATAATAAATATAAATATGGTCTACTTCTTATTTCCTAGCCTTATACCCGCAGTGCGGGGTCGGCGGAATGGTTTTTTTACGGCCGGAAGAAATAGAACAGGCCGGCCCGTCGACGGTCTTATGCCTGTTGAAAATATAGAAGGAAGGGACAGACATGTAAAGAACAGAAGGACTGCCAGTCCCAGCTCGGGTAGCTCGTGGTCGCCATCCACGTACCCACAAGATGTAGGCCCCTGAGCATAAGTATAAATATAGTCTTCGATATTTATAATATAAATAAGAAGATGAACTAAGGCCTTAATGAGCAGATGGGGAAAATCCCAGATGGAAATCTTCATTATGTCTGGCAATTCAATTCTCCTTCTCCCTAAATTCATTCTTTCCTTCTTATTATTTTTTTTTTTTTTTTTTTTTTAAAAACATTCACACTTTTTTCTCATTCACACTCACACTCACATTCACACAGTCTTTTCGGCAACTCAGGCCATATAAGACTTTTTCCGATATCCGTTATTAATAAATATACATATATGGGGTCCAGGCATTCTTATTTAAGCCATTTGGTATCCAATTGGCTTAAATAAAATCATCGGACTGCCTGGGGTCCGAACCCGCGACGTTTGGTATATGAGGTTAGCACGCTAACCTCTACGCCATGCCCCGAGGGCCTTCTTATTATTTAATTGTATTTATACCGTAGTAAAAGAAAATGAAAATATTATACATCAAAAATCTGGTGTGAAACAAACTCACATACTATTATCTTAAACAGGTCAGAAGCATTAATAACTTTAAAAAATTCAAAGAAGTTTAGGTTATTTTCATTTTCATTAGAGTACTTTTTTAAGTCTTTAAAGCCATATAGAGTATGCATTATATGTTAATGACGATATATACAATATTAGGTCCAAGTACAGTGAGGGACAATATTAAGTCCCACCCAAGCGTTTTCTACTTGTGATTAAGTTGTATTAAGAAAAAAAAAAAAAAAATGAAAATCTTTATTGGAAATTTTCTAGGTTTGAACCATGAAAGTTTCCATTAAAAAATATATAATATTTTTTTAAAAACAATGAAATAATCACTAGTAGAAAACTCATGGGTAGGACTTAATATTATCCCTCACTGTACATTTATTTACACCATTTGGTATTTTAAACAAAAATAAATTCAATTTAACAAGACTGTGAGTGTATTTTTATGGGTGAGACCAAACAGTTTTATTGGTGTAGGTCAAGGGTCCGGTGGCCTGGTGCAATGGACAACACGCCTATACCCCGGAAAGGCTGAAGATCCTGGGTACGATTCCCGGGCGCCATGGGATGTTTGACCTCACCAATACACTCACAGTCTTGTTAAATATAATATATCTATGACTTGTTAAGTCCGAATCGAGGTATTTTGAATACTATTATCTTATTCAAATATAAGTTATAGATCTCAAAAAATATTTAATTAAAAATAAATTCATTGGATTGCCAGGGATTAGAGCCCACACCCTTTGGCTTTTAGGTTATCAATTGATAACTAAAATTTTAGAATATAAAGATTAAGTGATAGCTTATTGGCATTTCTTTCGGCAAAGGAGGGTTACAAATATTGACCCTTTAGGGCAACTGATTGAGCTCTTTTCTCTTGAATCATCTCACTTTTATTCTTGCCATAGATGTTTGCTTCACTTCATGCTTGATTAAACGATCTTGTTTGGGGAGCAAATGCCTCCGTTATATTTAAAAGCCCTGAGGAAAGCCCCCAAGATAAATTTCGATGTATTGCAAACGATCTGTAACAAGATCCGGGCTCCTTTCGACACTGAAGTTGCTTCCGGCGAACGGAGATTTATTAAATATCTCCAATAAATATAAGATCGATCCTGTTTGGTTGTTGTTCAATTTATCATCTTGAATTTCCTTCTAGAAGAATTAATTCGAAAAATTTTCCTTTACTTTTACAAAATTGTGTGTCCCGGAAAATCATAATTTATTTTCTTTTCCCATTAGAATGAACAAAACACCTTACTGCCAATTTGCTGTCATAAATATCAAAGCCTTTATTGAAAACTAATAACTACACTGTAAAAAAAAATATTTTTTATTCATATTATGAATTTTCAATCGATTTTCATATACTGTACTTTCGTGCTTGAATTTTAATATAGGGCCTACCCAGTTTGAGAAATCAAATCATATACAAGTTTATGAAACAGTATCCCTTTTAAAAAAATATGAATTTTAATCGTTTTTCATATATTTTCGTGCTTGAATTTTAATATACCCAGTTTGTGAAATCATATTCATAAATAAGTTTATTGAGTATAAAAAAAAACATGAATCAAATTTAAGTAGCTTAAAAGTATGTTATTCTTACAAAGTAAGTAGTCCAGATGGTTTAGGCATCATACATATGAAGGGAAGAATCCAAGAGCTCGAGTTCAAACCTCTCAAGGGGCGGTTTTTTAAACTAGTGTATTAAATTTTTCATAAACCCATTTATGAAACTTTCAATAAATTGGTTTATGAAAGTTCATTTTTTAGTATATAAACTTTCACATATACATTTATAAACAGTTTGTGTAACAGACTTCACATACAAGTTTATGAATATCCCTTTTTTTTTTTTCCTTTTTTTCCACCCACCTCCCCCACACCTTTCCACTCCCATTTATCAACGAACGTTTTTTTACCCCCCACCCCACCGAAAATGTTTAACAGTGTATTTTAAACGAAAAATGAGAAATAATTAAATAAATAACAATCTACAATTTTAGAAATTTAATTATGTTTCCCTTAGCGTTATGTTAAATCAAATAACAAATGATTGAAAACTACAAAGGAACTAAATTGATTTGCTGAGAAAAAAAAAAGATTTTTCGCACTTTGATGTCCCGAATTTTTGGTTACTTAGACTTTGATATACCTCAAAATTGCTATCGTTGATTTCATTACAATCATGATTTGAATTTTAATTTGATCGTTCAATCTCTCGCTTTCATATCTTAGATCCAGATTTGTCAAGTGTAAATTATATTTAATCGTTTTCTCTGGCTTCTAGCTCCTCTTCACCTTCATCTTTTAATAGGATTCATTTGACGGTGAATGAATTAAATTTATGACAGACAGACTCAGATAAGAAGAATATGAATATTAATTAATTCTTAATTGTTTATAATTTAGTTGGAAGTCAATATTAGCCGAAGTTGGTTAAATTCATTAATGTCTTAAAATCAAATTGACTTTTCACAGAGAAAAATTCAAACATTTTATTTTTAATAAATAAATCCTGTCAGAAAATATTCCAAAAAGTTTTTGCAAGCTTGCCATTTCTTACTCGTTAGCAATATTAATAATTATTTGGAGTGTTGATTCAAAAATCAATAGTAAAATGATAAAAAAAGAAGTGTTATTAATAAAACTGGAAAAATAATTTTATTTACACAATAAAGTGAAATTTTAAATATTTTCGTTAATTTTATGGAAGCAAAAGCGAAGGGATAAACGATGTTGGTTGTTTTTAGAGCTAGTTAGCTAAAGTGTTACGGCAATATTTATTTTTTAACTATTAATATATTTAAATTGAGCTGAGAGTTAGTAAAATTTTTTATCAAAGACTTTTTTCAAATGATATTCATCGCTCTCCTTTTTTTCAATCTTATCGTTCGTTCTATACATAAGACATCAACATAATACTGTACAAGTTACGATGAAAGTTTTCATATTTTTTTTTTTTTTTATCTATGTCATGTTAAGGAAAATGATTTTAAAAATTCATGAAAAAGAAGAATATTTGGACAACCTAATTACAAGGGAATGACTTCTCAATTGATTTATAAAACAAATAAATGAATTTTTAAAGAAGGTTATAAATTCCATTTCCCTCTCTCTTTAGTGATTGAAATAAACTTTTTGTTTAAAATTTTAATTAGAAATTTGTTAGAATTTTTAATAGAAATTAAAGAAGCTTCTTTTTTTTAATGTTTCAAGATAAAGAAAAAAATCTAGAAGGAATTTATATTCAAATTGAGAAAATATTCAGTCATTGCATGGAATACTTAAGTGGATTTTCATTTTTCTTATGACATGAGAGAAGCACCTGTAAAATTTTTGATAAAATAACTTTTTTTTAATCAATTTTTTTTTATTTTTCAAAAACTTCGATCTTATTAATTTAATGTGTTATGGCTGTAGAGATTTAATCATGAAACCGAAGGAACTTTGCAGCCAGGGGATTAAATAAAAAAATCTTTTAATTTTTACTTGGGGACGTTTCGGTCGTCTGTCATGACATTCATCAGAGCAAATAATCGTCAACAATACACGATCTTAGGTATTTTGATGTTTACTGTATCATATACAATTTCTTTTTTTTTATTTTTATATGTATATAAATTATCATTTACTTGCTTGGGATCTTGGATTCAATGTTCAATGATTAAATGACAGACGACCGAAACGTCGGCAAGTAAAAATTAAATAAAAGATTTTTTTATTTAATCTCCTGGCTGCAAAGTTCATTCGGTTTCCTGACTTCGATCTTATATTTGATTAATTTGTCATTGGAAAATTAGTTACTCTTCTGGATACGTCCCAAGATTTTAAGGGAGACCCGAAATTTTTGATTAAGTTGAGAAGAAGTAGTGGCACATTCAATAGGGAAGGGTAATGAGGGTATTAATGATTTATTATAATTTAGTTACGCATCCAAATTAGTATTAATAAAGTACTTTTGTATGTTGAGGCGAAGTAAAAAAAAAAAGACTTTTAAGACTTTTGGCAGTCAAATAATTGTATTTCATTATTGCCTTACTAACTGACATGTCATCACCTTAGCTAGACCATTTCAAGAGCTGAATATTTTTATACAAACACATGTTATTTTTAAAACTTTATATGTACGTATATTACTGTATTAAAATTTTTAAATGTTGCATATAAAGTGTTAATAAAAACACATGTTTGCATAAAAATATTCATCTCTCAAGATGGCCTAGACAAGGAGCCGAAATGTCATTTGGTGCCGCATTAATGAAATGCATGTACATTTATTTTACTGTCAAAAGTATCAAAGCTTTTTTTTCTGTCAAAAGGGGGGCATCCCTCTAGACCTCCCTTCATCCCTGGAGGGTCGCTAGTGAGTAGGCTACTGGTATATAATTACCGAGTCCCCGCTCTATCCATTTGTGACGTATCTCGAAGGAATTTTGAAATAAAGTTTTGCACTTTTAAAAAGAACTTTGTGGAATATTTATCTTGTATTTAAAATTTGTTCAAAAAATGTAAAAAGAGAAGGTTGCTTCTTCTATAATAATAGTCAGTTTTATATTTTATTGATCCAAATCTTAGTAATTCTACTATCGATATTTTAACGAATCCAAATAAATTTCTTCAATTTAAACAGACAGATCGTAAAAAAAAACGTCTTTTCTTCTTTATCTCAATTGGACAACAAAATTTACAGAGTATAAACCAAGAACTATAAAAAAAAGAATGAAATAAAAGGTACAGCTTGTTTCTTCATCTTCTCTTAATTATTTTGATTTTTTTATTATCCAAGTTAATGGTTATGTCCCTAACAGAGATTTGGTCATTTTCCAGCCACTAGATTAGAATATTCTGCTGCTAATGTCCAAGTGTCTCTGATTTGTCAGTCGTTTGGGGATGACAGATTGGAGGTGGATTGTGAACCAGTGTACTGATTTAGATCATGAGCTAGAGTAATTTATTAAAATACTACTCTAATTCTCTCTAATTTTGATGATATTTTGACCTACTTTCCATGAAATGTAATTTTCGTTAAGCTATGCAAAAGATCTTTTTTATATTAAGATGGAAATTTTTTTAGGCTTAATCAACATGTAAATAAGATTAAAATACTAAACTAACTTACTATTATTAGTTTTTTATTTTTTATTTTTTTACAAAAAGTTAACTATAAAACTTTCTATCACCATAAAATAAAACAAAAAATCTGGTGTGACTGGCGCACAGCACACAACTTTCTCTTACCCTTCGGTAAGAGAAAGTTGTGCACCGTGCTGGTCACACCAGATTTTTTGTGTCGAGATATATTTAGTTTCCCATAGCACCTTAGTTTCAAACTTGCATTTTAAATGTTGACTGCTTGAAATAAACTATGGTTATTTTTCAAAATTTTAATCTCATATTTGGACATTTTATACACAATATAGAATCGTAAATAAATACAAAATTTCATAAGAATTGGAAAAAAAAATTTTAAATGCGTAAAAAGTTCCAAAAAAAAGTTCCCTTTTGAATCGAAATTAACATACAAATCCCTATAGGAAATTAACATTGGTCAAATGCGAAGATTAGGTGGAAAGTTTAAAACGCGTAGAAAGAGAGAAGATAATTTTGTGAGAGAGAGATATATGTTTTCTCCGAAACAATTAAAGACAGAAATAAAATAAAAATAAATGAGCGTTTAAATAATAATTGATTTGTTTTTTTTTTTTTTTTTTTAACATTCACACTTTTTTCTCATTCACACTCACACTCACACACACATTCATACAGTCTTTTCGGCAACTCAGGCCATATAAGACTTTAAACGATATCCGTTATTGATAATATATACAAATTAGGTGTCCAGGCATTCTTATTTAAGCCATTTGGTATCCAAATGGCTTAAATAAAATCATCGGGCTGCCTGGGGTCCGAACCCGCGACGTTTGGTATATGAGGTTAGCACGCTAACCTCTACACCAAGCCCCGAGGGCAATTGATTTTTAATCTAATAAAAAGAAAAAGATTTAAATTCGGTTACCATGGCAACCATTTTTCCTATCTTTCCTATGAAGCACAAGAGTAAAGTGTGCTTCAAACAATTTTGAGGGCAAAACGAGAATATACATTTGAAAGAGCATCTAAAAAATAATTGATTTTTGAATTTTAATCAAAATCGTTAGAGCGAATTTTGAGAAAATCGAAAAAACTGAAAAAGTACATCAGTAAAGTACTAGTACTCTTTGGCCGATTTTGATTAAAAGCTTATTTTTCCGGTCCCTGGGGGTGTTTAACTTAAATATAAAATTTCAACCTCATAGCTCAATTCCTCCATGCTTAAAATTGAACACACACACACACACACACACACCCACACCCACAGACAGACCATGTCGCGAAAACCACTTTTTTTTGGATTCAGGGGACCTCAAAACGTGAAGATCCATCAAAATCTCGACATCGAATTTCTGACATGAATCCAATACTTTCTCTCTCTATATATATATATTACATATATACATAGGTAAGAGAAAGTAAAAACTACCCTATATTAATATAAGTATTTTAAAATATTTTACTTAATATCAGAGGGGTAGTAAAAGGGGAATTTTTTTAGAATGTTAGTTATATGGCATTGATTCTTGTTGCACCCTTTAAGCCAGCCCTGGCTCTCCTGGGCACGAGGCGAATGCTTTGTGCTTTTAAATGATAACCACTCACCCATAATAAATTTTTATCTTAGTCCAAGTAAATTATATCTCCTTTTATTTAATTTAGATAGATTTTTTTTTTTATTTTATAAAAGGATTTCTTTTCCTTTTTCTTATCTTAGAATGTGCTGAACCTCTTCGTGGCATGAAAAATAATCTCAGATATCTTTTGAGTTATGGAAAGGCCGAATTCTTTTAGAAGTCAATAAAGGAGTCAATAAGTCATTGATGGATCTCTTGTTATTCCATTAAAGAGGAGCCTCTTTATCGAAAAATGTTCGATTATCGCTCTGTCTTCAATCATAGCCTTTATTTTTTTATTTTATATAGAGGGAAAATTAATATTTATCAATTCACAGTTATCTAGACTTTGCTTTTGGATTAGAATCAAACTATGAAATTACAATTCAGCAATTATCTTACTGAGCGTATGCCTACTATTTAAAATAATTGACTTCAAAATAATTTATACCCTACAGATGAAACAATAGAAGCCATCTCAACATTCCTCCACAACGCGAAAATAGCCATATAACTCTGGATTTTATTATGTTTTTTGATATTAGTTTACTTTTAAATTTTTCATTTTTGAGAGTATGTTTCTTTTGAGCATTTTTTTTTCTGGCTATTTTGTTTATAAGATGTAATTTGTATTGTATATTTTGAATTGTGTGTATTTTGTATTGTGTGTATCTTGTATTGTGTTATTTTGTATTTATTGTATTTTGTATTGGTGTATTTTGTAGATGTATACAGATTGTAACTGTGGTATGGCTGCGGGCCGAAAACCAATAAATAAAAAAAAAAAATAAATAAAATAATAATAATTTATACAATATTTATCATATCTATCTTCACTGCTGAAAAAATATAGACTATTAAAAGGTATTCTAAATTCGATCGGGGAGCTTGCCGTAGGGCAAGAAATAACCGCTTACAGTGCTTAGTATAGCAGGTATGTTGGTGGTACAATTATGGAAGTGGCACAAATTAAGCGCACTTTTTTTTGGAATGGGTGCATAAGGTCCGAAGGCCTATAATGACCAGTGGTCACATGCAGCCAGGAAGAAAATAAAAACAAAAGGAGAAGCATAAAAGGGGAACTCAACTGCGGGAACTGAGAAGATGCCTGTTGAGATTCGACTTTAAAGTCTGAAGATTGTAAGTTTTGGGGAAGATAGGCGCAGGGAGCTTGTTCCAATCACGGGAGGCCATGGGGACAAAGGAAGAATGAAATTGACTAGTTCTGTTAGTCGTGATCTGAACAAATAGGGTAGTTGAAGAGTAGGGCGTCAAGAGTTCACTGCCTAGAGGCGGCAAATGTCTAAATCCGTCCCTGAGTGGGAAGCTTTTTAAAAAATATTTGTTATAGTGGTCGAGTTTGTGGCTGTAGATATGTAGAACGTATATTTTAATTAAATTAACTTTAAAATATTAGAGCTTTTAAATAAAATAATTTTTTCTACAGATCTTAGCAATTTTAGCAACCCTTTCCTTTAATTTATTTATTTGAATCGTCCCGTGGTTTGTTTCACTTCAACAAGAAGATAATCGTTTTTAGTAATAAGAATAGGCTTCTTCCTGTACAAAATTATATGGAGGATGCGGCCAAGGTGGATTCAATCACTAAAACTCCAACATTAATATTTATTATATTTTTGTACTGCAAGAAGCCTATTCTTATTACTAAAATGGATTATCTTCTTGTTGAAGTGAAACAAACCACCGGACGATTCAAATAAATAAATTAAAGGAAATGGTTTTAATTAAATGAGGAAATTGTTAAGATATTGTAGAAAAAAAATTTTATTTAAAAGCTCTAAAACGTTTTTATTCTTATATTTTAAAGTGAATTTAATTAAAAGGTACGTTCTATTTTTCTAACAAGAGAGAAGGGAAAAATGTAGCTTGTAACATTATTATCTTACACCATTTAATGGTTCTAAACGGCAATAAGAGCTTTGTCTTAAAAAGAATGTTTCTTTCGCGTGGTCTAATTTAACTAGTGCGCTTTTCAACCCTTTATTCGCCAATATTTCCAGCTTCTTATCTATATAGTTATCTTGACTTTTATTTTATCATCATGTTATTTTTTTAAGAAATGTTTTATAGCTAAAGATTCAAAAGTCAAAAACATTTATTTGCCAAATTTATAATAATGCTTTGCAATTAAGATTATCAATCAAAATTTATTATTATCGAACGCATTATATAAAACTGTCATTTATTATTCGTTTGTATAATTAATATAATTTAAATTTATTATTAAGTTAAATAATTTAAAATTAAAATTTAATTAATAATAATTGGTAAAATACACTATAATAAATTTGACAAATGGGTTGAGTTTATTTAGTATTTTTTTTTAAATAGTAATTAATCACACTTTGAGAATTCATTTTTTTTTTTTTTTTTTTTTTTTTTTTTGAAATACAAAGAGACGGTAAAGAAATGATAAATTTCATTAAAATTTAAATTAAGGATGTTGACCTTTAACCCAGAGATAGATTATGATCCGAGGATCAGTAGTTTGCTTTTCAAAAAGACAAAGAATTTATTCATTTTTCTCCTTATATAAAAATCTTTAAGGCGTTTCATGAAGCATATTTCGAAAATTTTAAATTGTCTTCCTTGATCAGTGAAACTCCACCTCATTTGGTTAAATAGTTCCAAAAATATGAGAAAATAGTTCACGAGCCACCATAATCATAAATAGTTTTTTTTTTTTTTTATTACTGTTTCATAGATGCATTTATAATGAGTTAGAAACATCATCATTTTGACTCGAGTACTCTGAACTAGATGAATATAAAATTAATTAATTAAAACCGAATAAAAAAAAAGAATAGGAAGAAAAGTATCGAAGAATTTTACTCTTAAGTGGACAGGCACTTTTATTTTTAAGCAACGAAAAAAATAAGACAATTTTTCTTAAATAAATCTCCTTATCCTTTAGACTTAGAAATATTTGTGTCTATAGAAATTCAACCGAGGAAAAAAAAACAGAACGGTGAGTGCACGGTCAAAAGATTATTGAAAATGTGGAAAGAAAAGATTAAAATAGAAAGGGAAAAATATGGATCATACTTTCTTTCTACATATCCTCAAGATACGTGAGGTAATCATTAAAATTTTACGTTTCGTTTAAATTGAAAACATTTTGTTATTTTTTATCAAAATCGATAAAAAAAAAATGTTGATCATTATTAATTTATATGAATAAAAATAAATAAATCCCTGTAAATGTTTAATTGCAATTAACAATTATTTTTAATAATAAAAATAAAATATGAAAAAAATATGACAATTATGTGTTATTTTTAAATGAATATTATATGATTATAATACAAAAAATTTTTCCACATGTCATTTATATAGACCTATAATTAACATGATTAGAGAATAATTAAAGGTTAAAATCAAATGAAGGTCATGAAATTTGATATTTAAAAAACTTTTTTGCTAATACGCTAAATCAATGTTAAATAAACATTTATTTGCTCAGGATTTTTCAAGTAGTGGAGTAATTATAATACAATTAACATCGAGCAATAAATTCAACCAGCGACTGACTTATATTTGTTTTGTGCGTCTCTTAGTCGGCCATAATTTTTTGTTTTTGTTTGAATTTGTCTCGATTTGAACTTTTTTCAGTTTGAAATAAGTCATAGATCATTCCACTTTATTGTTTAGAATGTGTATTAATGAAACTGAAGTTATTAAATTTTCAAATTTCTTAAGCTAATTTCCTACTACTACGATTGGTATGCACAAACTATTGTGATAATATGCAATGTGTCATTTTTAAATTTATATGATATATTGGAATCACGTCAGAAATCTTCAAATAAAAATAGTGATATTATATAGCATTAGAAAGTCATTGAATCAAGTTTTACTTTTTTTTTTAAATTTATTCACAGAAAAAAAACGATCTTAAATTTCAGTGATAAACCCATACAATCATGAATGATTTAAATTCTTTGCAAAGGTTTTAAAATGTTATTGCCTGCATAAATAACAAAGTCATTCCGGAAAAACCACATTGAGTCTTAAAATTTAGAACACCAAATAAACAGAGAAACAACTTAAATGGAAGAAAAAAATCCAAAGCACTCTAGGAAAAGTTTTATTTCGATATCAATAGTCTATAGGTTATATTTAGTAGCTCCTAGAATTAAATTGTAAGATTAATTCAAATACTAATTAACACTTATTTAAATAAAAGCTTTTGTTTTTTAAATTTTTATGCTCAATTTAAAAAAAAATAAAAAATAAAAATCTGGTGTGACTGGCGCACAGCACACAACTTTCTCTTACCTTCGGTAATCGAAAGTTGTGTTCTGTGCTTGTCACACCAGATTTTTCGTGTCGAAATATATTTAGTTCCCGACAGTACGGTACATTCGATTTTCAAGATGTAAAATTTATAAGTATGGGAAAATATTTATATTTTGTTACCATGGCAACCATTTCTCCTATCCTTCCCTATGAAATACAAGAGTAAAGTGGTCTTCAGAAGATTTCAATCGCAAAATGAGAATATACATTTGAAAGAGCATCTAAAAAATAATTGATTTTTGAATTTTAATCAAAATCGTTAGAGCGAATTTTGAGAAAATCGAAAAAACTGAAAAAGTACATCAGTAAAGTACTAGTACTCTTTGGCCGATTTTGATTAAAAGCTTATTTTTCCGGTCCCGGAGGGTGTTTAACTTAAATATAAAATTTCAGCCTCATAGCTCAATTCCTTCATGCTTAAAAGTGAACACAGACACACACACCCACCCACCCACCCACCCACCCACCCATCCACCCACAGACAGACCATGTCGCGAAAACCACTTTTTTGGATTCAGGGGACCTCAAAACGTGAAGATCCATCAAAATCTCGACATCGAATTTTTGACATGAATCCAATACTTTCTCTCTATATATATATTACATATATACATAGGTAAGAGAAAGTAAAAACTCATGTAATTTCTTTATATAAATAGGTTGACATTCAACATATCTTAATTTAAAACAAACCAGAAAAGTTTCAACATAGGAATTAATATATGGACCCTGTTACCCTGTTAAGCATTAGTGTGTCAAGCGCCAGCTACGGAGTTTTGAGAAAATTAACATTACAGTTTTTTGTTTTCATTGGATTATATATAATTTTTTTTTTTTGTCAATTGTGCAAGTAACATTAAATATAAATTTTTTTAGGACATATTTCATAAAAAATATTATTAATTATAGCATTTGAAACAATATTCCGTGCTTAATCTCAATTTTTAATTTTTTTGGCGCTTGACACACTAATGCATAACAGGGTCCATATAAGGCATCAATTTATAAGGTATCAATCAATAATTTTTTATTAAAAGATTTTTTTTAAACACTCACACTTTTTTCTCATTCACACTCACACTCCCACACAGATTCACCCAGTATTTTCGGCAACTCAAGCCATTTAAGGTGCGCGTCTCGGGGTGTTAATTTTGGGAGTTTCCAGCGGCCACAATTTTGAAGCTATCGACCTCAAATTTTTTTTAAATTAAAGCTATTTAAAATATCTACAAATAATAAAAGCCCTTTTTTTGATTTTCGAAAAAAAAATTTTTTTTTTAGATTAATCGCATTAAATAAAAGATATTTAAAAAAAAGGAGCTCTATAAGTTGTAGATAATTAAATTAGTAATCATTGTGTTAAAGAATAATTAATTTTTTGACTTTAATTAATTAGCTGGAAAGTCTAGAATGAAATGGAACAAGTTGCGTGTATTCCAATGGGGGAACACTAACGCCATCTCCTGCCGCCTCGAGTCAATCGTGTTTTAACGGTTTTTAGAGACGCGCACCTTAAGACTTTGACGATAACCGTGGATTAATTACCATAATATATATATTTGTGGTCCAGGCATTCTTATTTAGCCATTTGGTATCCAATTATTAAAAGATTGAATGGGTAGCAGCGAATTAATTGCCATAGCATCTCACATTCACCGAGTTTGGTTGATTGCCTAACTCCAAGGAGTTCCCATTGCTTTAAGGTAAATTTTCATTAGGTCGGCCGCTTTCGTGCCTCTGCCGTGAGATGCCGTCGGCCGTAATCGCTCAAACGGACTTGCTATTTTAAAAGCATTGGAGAGGCCACTAGACGTGCCGTGCCGCTGCAGTGCCGTCTGCCGCTCTCCAATAGCAAGTCTGTTTGAGCGATTACGGCCTACGGCATTGCACTGCAGAGGCGTGGAAGCGGCACGTCCTAGTGGAAATTGGCCTTTAATCTCTCATCGTTTTGTTTAGTCTTCAATTTTAAAATTTTATACCACTATAGTCTACTTTGTTTGAGATTAAAGACAGTAGTGATAAGGAGAGTTGTCTGATGTCAAAGATTGAGGGTTTGTATCCCGTCCCAGGCGAAAAATTTGTTTTCAATCGAATTGTATACCAACCAAGTATCATCAAATTCTTTACTTAATTTTTACTTTGTAAAAATTTTGTCTATTTTCAAATTTCTTGACAAAGATCAAATAAACATTTATCAAGAAACCAACAAAATAAATCCTCTACTTCTATAGATTATATTGTATGTTAAGAGGATTTGTTAAATTGATCGTTTTCTCTTCTCTTAGGATTTTTTTTTACTAATCTCTTGAATGACTGCAACAATAAATTTAAACAAAAAATAAACTATAATCCATAAGCCGAATCTATGACAAATTTTTGTAAATCGTATAATGAAATAATTATTTTGAACGTTTTTATAATTGAATAAAACTACTAACAATTACATCATTACAAATTTTTTTTTAATACACTTTATGTCCTACCTATGCCCGCAATTTGTCAGACAAAAGTTTTTCTAATTAATTACTTGGAGAGGGGCTCCAATTATGACCCTAACAAGCATCCTGTCTCTACCAAATGGCCATCTTTAATCAAATTACGTATCCAATTACTTTTAGAAAAAATTAGAAAAAATATGTAGTTAGAGATTTACAAAATCCAAAATAAAATTTGATAGACTTTTAAGTGTGATGAATGTATTAAAAAGTACATCAGTAAATTACTAGTAGCCGAATTTTCCCAAAGACAAGATCTATCGCAATTTAATTTCCGTACCTGAAATACTGTAGTATATATTCAAAAAATTGCCGTTTTCGAGAAATGGTTGCTTTCATTTAAATATACAATATTTATAAACATGCTCGATTAATAGTATAAGGTAAGTTAACTAGTTACAATTTTTTTATTTATTTGAAATTTTTGTTCCACGTCTTTTTCTTGAATATGAATTTGAATTTTTTTTTCTATTTTCCTTTAATTTATTGGATCGTCGACAGGTTTTTTTTACACTGATGAATAACAAAGGTATAATATATTGTAATTTATTAAGTAATAGGCATAATTCCGGAGAGAGATCCCCGAGAGGAAGGGTATCACTTTCATTTGCAGAGCAGACAGCGATGTCCTTCAACAGCCAAGACCTGCTCCAGTTACGAATGCTCAAGGGATCCAGTACGGAAGCTGCGTACATGTCACATGTCCACCGCTGTCAAATTTCATCTCTCATCCTTTCATTTTACCCAAAAGCTTGATCTTATAAACTTACATAATATATAGACACTATCCATTATTTTATATACAAAATACAAGCTTGTATTCGAATAATTTCATTTACTAGAGAAACATTTTAATAAGAAGAACACTATTTTGAATAAATAAAAATAATAGATCCTCATAAAACGAGGAAATTTATTTTCTCGTCTTATAGTCAAATAGAATAATAATAATGTCAAAGCGATAAAATTATTTTATTTCATTTTAAAAGATGTATTTATTCAACAATAAAACAAAGGAATGGCCTCTAGTCGAGTGGATTTCACTATTTAATAGCTATATAACTAGTGTTCGGATATCGGTCAGTCTAATAAAAATTTTAGCTCTCCCCGGGGCTTTCGAGTTTCTCGAGGTAAGGCTCATTCCATCAATGGCATCAGACTTTCTCACCAATCATGGGATATTTATGGGATAGTTTAAATTTTTCGCGGTCGGATTTATAAATTTTTATTCTTAGTATATTGGTACCAAATTATATAAATAATAAAAGGAGTTTTAAAAAAACCTCGGTTTTAAATTTTGAAAAGTCTTTAAAAAATTGATAAGAAAATTTGTTTTAGATATTATTATATCGTCATGATATGCAACACCGGCTATGTCATTTTTGTTAAAATTAAGTGACAAAGCTTTCGGTATATTTTCTATGAAACAGTTTGAAGACGTTATATGAATTATAGATGAAATATAGATTATTTCTTAGCATGTCTTATGAATGCAAATGAGAAACAAGAAAACTTAAATAAACTCATTTCAACCATTTTTATTTATACTGTATTTATTTTTTTAAGTAACATGAGAAATAAAAATAAAAAACGAATGTAAATATATTATTTCTGTACAACCACGAAAATGGATCATTTTTCATATTTTTTCTTGTTAGGCCCTTTTGTAATAAATGTAATATTGTATATAGGTCCTACTATAGATGTTGATAAAAAATTTATGTTTGGAGATCATCTCCGTCTGTATTTTGCATTCGAGCAAGAGTATCTCACTTTTTGAATTTCTCCATTAATTGATTCCTTTATTTTTTATTCGTTACTTCTTGGATTTATTCTTTCTAGTTTTTTATAGCATGATTTTTGGAACTTGGTCTAATGAAAAATTCCTAGCTAAACAAAAAGTTTTTGAAATATCTGTTTGAATCTTTAAAAAAAAATATATATATTAACATAAACATAATTAATTTTTTCTAATAATATTTGAAATAATAATTCTTTAGTCCTCGTTCTTTTTTTCACGTCATTGATTTCTAAATCCAAATATAAATTGCATCATTTTATGAGAAGTCTTGATCTAATTACATCGTAACCCTTTTCCTTCCTCTTAATGGACCGTTTTTTTCTTTCATTTTGATAAGACTTATGGATTAGACTCTCTCTCGGTGCTTTTATAGGCAGAAGATAGGAGGCTGTGGTTCATTTGCATAGCAACATTTACTAACAAGATAATTAGATGCGCTCCGAGACGTGCAAAATTTCATTAACGCATTTCTTTCTGATCTCTTTGAATTAAGAGCTCTTTGCACGTGACCTGCCATTTATCTTCATTTTCATTTTTAATCTCCTTCTCTTGGTTTAGACTAAGAGATTAAAAACGCTGACCACTTTACTTTTTATTATCTTAAATTAAGTATTTTGTTCTGAAAAAAATCCTCTACGGCCTTTCTTTTCTTTTACAAATTTTTAGAAAAAGATTATTTCATACACCCCGAGAGAGTGAATTAAGTTGGTAAGAAAAATCAAAAAGGGAGAGAGGGTGGGTAGTTCAAAGTCCTCTTCCTTTCGTTTGTTTAAGGAAACGGTTCGCTTTGTCTATGGACAGACCTGTGAGAATCTCCATTCATTAAATTTCATCCCTTTAATAGAGACTATTTCAACATTCATTCCATTTTAGAAATCCTAAACAAAAAGTATGGTGTGACTAGTCGCACCAGATTTTTTGTGTCGACATATATTTAGTTTCTGACAGTATGGTATATTTGAATTTAATTCATAAATATCGGAAAATATTTATATTTTGTTACTATGTCAACCATTTCTCATATTTTTCCTATGAAGTACTAGAGAAGCCTACGGGCTTGGTCTAGTTGGTAGCGTGCCTACCTCCTATAACAAACGTCGCGGGTTCGGACCCAGGCAGTCCGATGATTTTATTTAAGCCATTTTGATACCAAATGGCTTAAATAGAAATGCCTGGACCCCCAATAGATATTATAAATAATAACGGTTATCGTCAAAGTCTTATGATAAGCCTAAGTTGCCAAAAAGACTGTGTGAATGTGTGTGCGAGTGTGAGTGTGAATGTTTAAAAAAAAAAATACAAACAATTCAAACAATTTTGAAGACAAAATCAGAATATACATTTTAAAGAGCATCTAAAAAATAACTGATTTTTGAATTTTAATCAAAATTGTTAAAGTGAATTTTAAAAAAATCGAAAAAAACTGAAAAAGTACATCAGTAAAGTACTAACTTAGTACTTAATGCTATTTTAATTTTAGTACCGAGTACCAATTATACAATTAATTAAATTTCTCTATTTATAAAACTAATATTGTAGAATTATTATTCATTTTTTTGATAGCAAATACAAATGAATCTCTGTTGAATATCAAGCCATATATTATACGTAGTAATATGTTAAAGGTTTTGTTATTTTATCTGGATCCTGAGAATTTCTATGAAGCCCGAGAGCTCAATGGTCTGACTGAATAAATAAATAGAAGAAAGAAATACGTCAAAGCCTCTTCTAAGGCTTCTTTTTTCTTTTTTAAAAATAAGTTTGTCATTTACGTTAAAATGAAAGAGAATATCATATTTAAATTAGAAATAAATCACTTTTATTCTCCGGAAAGCCAAGAAAACGTCCTGGACATTCGCCCAATTATTTTTAAAGAAAAACGAGATCTCGTTATGATTTTCCCTTGTGGTCAGACATCGGAGGAAATTTCTTTTTCTAATGTCTGTGATCTATATAGAGTATGTGACACATACTTAAATTATTTGGCCATTAGTCAATTGAAAACAAAACTATACCCTGGGCTTTGACAGAGTGGTAGAGTAAGTACCTTACTAGCTACAAAATTTATTTCATTAAAATTTGCTACCAATAAATTAAAATAAATACAGGTCTATTCTCTAAAAACAGACGTTAAAATTTAACATAAATTGGGTGTTAAAAAGTAAAGTAACAACACCAACGTTAAAAAATGCTCTTCTCTAAACCATGTTTTAACAACGACTTTAATATTTTACTTTTTAGCACCAGGTGTTATCGATTCATATGAAGGGAGCTATGTTTTCTGCTTGTTCGTTTATTTACACCCCTCGATAACCTCTCGCGCATGCGCATTACTAACTTGATTTGTTATTTTCAATCTAGTAGGCCTATCTGACACACCAGCTTTAAACAGGGGCGGATTAGCCCACGGGGGCGGGGAGGCAGGTGGAAGCGCGATCGCCCCCCCCGAGATTTAGAAGGATTATACAAAATGTTATAAAAACCAGTAATCTAATAGAAATTATGATATCCGCTCTTTAATTTCAATTGGAATTTGTTACCAATCAATTTAAATAAATAGGAAAGGGGTCTAAATGGCCATAGACGCCAACAAAGTCCTTAAATAAAAAAAACCGCCCCCCCCCGACAAAATTGCATTAATCCGCCCCTGGCTTTAAATGCTATTCTCTAAAACAAGTTTTGACAGCGACGTTAACATGTTGCTTTTATTTTCTTATTATATAGAGATTATTATGTCAAAATCATAACCTTACTTTTTGGTTAAAGACGCCATATACGGCGTTAAAATATTAAAGGCACCCTCTGGACATGACATTAATTTTTAATACTATTGACGAAATGATAACGCTTTGGCGTTAAAGTTTGCTTAGCAATTTGAGGCAAGGAGGTGTTAAAATGAATTAACGCTGATTTCAGATATTAAAAGTTAACTTTTTTGCTTAGAGAATAGATATCTACCTGATAGGGTTTTAGAAACTGAAAAAGACCGAACTCGAAAAAAAATTATATTTTGATTTGATATCATACCTGTACAGGGAATAATTAAATAACCAAGTGTAATTTAAAAAAGAAACCCTATAAAAATGTAATCTTTTATCAATATAACTGATGTAAAAACATGAGAATGGAAAATATAAAATGACATACAAATCAGAAAAGTTTCAAAATAGGACATGGACATATATATTGAAGCGAAATCCATCAAATGGGTCTTTTTGTCTTGAAAAAAAAAAAAGAAATATCTTAAAACCGTCGATGTAAAAACGCATTAATGGAACATTTATCTAAAGAGGGACATCCTCCATGAAAATAAAAGAGATAATTTATCCTGTCTGTCATCGTCTATACATAAACATAGAGGGATGTCAAAAGAAATCTATTCCCGTTGATGATGAAATGAATAGATTTCAGACCAAACGAAGATGAAACAATGAATCGTCTTTTTATTTCTCTGAGTGCACCTCAACTCTAGTTTAGATTAAAAAAAAAAAAAATATCTCCATCTCGAGATTTTATTATTAATTAATTAATCCTGAGTGGAAATAAATTCATATATGATAAAAAATAATATCTACAGAATATTTTGCAGTATTTCTGTCCTCTAGAGTTGATTTAAGAGCGCACAATAGGGAGGAAAATTTTTTTATTAAAACAATTATTAATTTAATTTTAATTAGGCTTGAAAAAGAAACAAAAGAGGAATGAACAGATAAAAAAGCATGAGAAAAAAACAACAACGAATTAATAAAAATAAAAATTAAATGTATCGAAGCATGAAAATTTTAACAATTAATAGAAATTAAATAAAGATGTCTTTGAAATAAATTATCCATTGGAAAATATTAAATTATGAACATTTTTGTATTTTTATAATGAAAAAGTAAAAATAATAATTTTAATAAAAAACAATCTTATTGTCGAGAGTATAAGGGGCTCTTCAATTTTGTGGCGGTCATTATCTATGAGTGACATTTTTTTCCAATAAAATCACAAGAAAAAATAAAATTGTTTCTTCGTTTATAGAAAAAAAATATGTAATAGTAATAGACTCTTAAGCTTAAGAGGTAAAGAACTTGCTCTATAATGAGATTTAGAAACTATTGGGGATGTTATCTCAGTGGTCACACCACCATTATAGGGGTAAGAGCCCCTCTAATTGATTTATTTCAGTTCTCTGGACTATGAAGTAAGACACTTTATTTTAAAACAAAAAATAAATAAAATATAGAGGAACTTTGGAAGAAAGCAAAAGCAAATACTATACTAGGAATAATGATATTTTTTTTTATTTTTATCTTTCGTATTCACTTTATCTCATATTCTACATTCAAATAATTCAAAACACTTTTAAGAAAAGGAAAATAATATTTTATTCGTAATATTATATGAAAATACTTTCAAGAAGTCTATTCAAAGCATATATCACAAAAATACGGCAATAATTAATAATAGATCGAATCTAAATAGCTTCAGATGCCGAATATATTTCTATAATTCTGGTGTGACTGGTCGCACAACACACAACTTTCTCTTACCTTCGGTAATCGAAAGTTGAGTTCTGTGCTTGTCACACCAGATTTTTTGTGTCGACATATATTTACTTTACGCCAATATATTAAAATTCAAGATGGAAAATTTATAAACATGGGAAAATATATATATAGTATTTTGTTACCATGGCAACCATTTCTCCTATCTTTCCTATAAAGTCCTAGAGTAAAGTGGTCTTCAAACAATTTTGGGAGCAAAATGAGAATATGTATTTAAAGAATGCCTGGACCCCCAATAGATATATTAAACATACGAGTACCGTTAAAGTCTTAAATGGCCTAAGTTGCCAAAAAGACTGTGTGAATGTGT
>JAKCPI010025487.1:0-25676 GCA_023213315.1 Euborellia annulipes | reverse complement strand
ATCTCAAACAAGATTGCTTTGTACAAGTTTCTTTAATTATTATGAAAATGTGTCTTGATCCAATTGCTCAATCGAAAAAAGATCTGTGGCTGTAGGCTTAATGGATGAGTGATGATGGAGTCATGAAAAAAAACAAGACGAATGCAATGACTATATTCTTTATTTTAAATCTCGCCCCCCCTCACGGCTGACGTTTCGGCCCGAGGTCTAGGCCATCTTCAGAGCCGGCTGGCAATAATCAAAATATTGGAAACTTGCAACAACATTCAGCATGTGATCCACTCACAGCAAAACGTAGAGAAATGGCCTAGACCTCGGGCCGAAACGTCAGCCGTGAGGGCAAGATTTAAAGAAGAAAGAATATTTGGCTGCATTCATCTTGTTTTTTCACGACGCCATCATCATCAAGTTTTTTTAGGTGATAAATATAATCGAGAAGCAAAAAACCCGAAAAAGCAAATGGTTGCTTTTTTTGTGAAATAGGCAAAACTAAGAAAAAATAATGCCTGATTCGTGAACTCGGCAGAGGGCTTGCCGATTTCACAAAAACGGCCGATTTCATGAAATAAGCAATTTCGTCGATTCGGTTTAACATGTATACGTACTGTATATGAATTTTAATCAAAATCATAAAACCTAGTGTACACCAGGGGCGGATTAATACAAGTTTGTCCGGGAGGCGGTTTTTTTTTTTTTTTAGGGTTTTGTCGGCGGTTTTAGACCCCTTTCCTATTTATTTAAATTGATTGGTAACAAATTAAAGACCGGAAACCATAATTTCTTTAGATTACTAGTTTTTATAACACTTTGAATTTCTTCTCCGGGGGAGCGCCCCCACCCCCCCCCCCCCCTTTAATCCGCCCCTGGTGTACACGCTTCGTCTCTGAAAGCTACGAGGGCCTTGAAATATTTGGGTTCCAAATGCACAGTGCACACACATATCGTCGCTTGCATCACGTAGTGACGTATCTCAAAAAAATTAAAAATTGAGATAGGGCCGTGTCCTGGCTTTCTTTACATTATCACAAAGTAACGAATCTGTATTTCCATGTTTTTTTCGTATTATTTAGGTTTTTTTGGTTTTGCGTTTAATATGACAACACGAACTATAAACAGCTCTCCTGAAAAATGAGATACGCCACTACGTGATTCAGGTGACGATGTCTGTTCCTATTTGTTTGTGTGTGTGTGTGGCACTGTGCTTTTGGAAGCGTGTGCACTGGGTCTAATAAGAACTAAAATACTAGTTTGGTCTGGATAATTTTAGAAGTGTCCCTAGCTAAAATATCAAATTTTATTTATTTCATAGATAGGTAAAAATATTTAAAATTAACATTTTTCTATTTCTATAATGTTACAGTTGAAATAAGATCTTGGCTGTTCGATATAACATCCTAGCAACACAACACAACCTGGCCATCGAAATTTGGTGGATCTTTTCTTACAAGCTATTTACACCTTGGTAAGTTCGTATTTATTTAAAATAATATTGGCATGTGAATGTTAAAGGCCAAAAAAAAAAATAATAATTTTTTTGCTGTGTTTTGATAATGATGATTATAATATTTAATTGCTTATGGTACTTCACTTTTATCTTGGTCGCTGTTTGCTTCTTTTCGTCACTAACATAATCATCCACCTTCTGATCAAAAGTCTGAATATTTATGTATGTAACACCAAAGATTTTATGTATTATTGGCTGGGTGCGAAGTAGTTGGTGGGGAAACCACGAATCGCTCGCAGCGCCCGCCGTGGCCAAACAAGGAACTTTCGGAGGACCAACTGTCACTAATTAATTACTATTGAAATTTACGTATTATTAAGCAACCTGCTGCGTAAAGGTCAACGTTATCATAGACACTGTAGATTTAAATTTACAAATATGTTTTCATTGAAATTATTTGTTTGTTTATTTACTCTTCGTAATGACAGCCAGCCATTTGACATTTCAAAGTCCTCCGTAATTGCAACCGCCAGTTGGCGCTTCCATCGCGCGCGCACCCAGCCAATATCAAGAAATTAAATTATTTAATATTTATGCATTCACTTTTCAAATTCATTTCTTATCAATTTTCTCTTCTTTTAAGACAAGTATAATAAAAAATTGAAATATTTTTTGATTCTACTTACCGTCTTTATTCATGCCCATCTGCAAACATTTCTTTAGTCTGCACGCCTGGCATTGATTTCTGTGCGCCTTATCCACAATACAACGTCCAGTTCCTGCCTGGCACCTGCCGGAGGAACAGAAACCCTCCATAAACATCATTTTATAAAAAAAATACATCACATTTAAATATTAGTTTTTTTTTTCTTCACATAGCGGAATAATTTGCTTTTATTTGGACCTGAATTGTGATCTTATCGACGCTCTGATCGGAGATGAATATAGACATTTTAATAAGTGAAGTATTTCTAGGCCCTCATTGGGGAATAAAAAAAAAGAGAAAAATTTTCATAATATACAAACAATTGAATGAAGTGGCACAAAAACACAAACAAATTGTAAGTTAATCTACAGTATTTTTATTTTTTAAAGTGAAAATTTTATTATATCCTCCCAAATTTTTTGGCTCTTCTATCAGCATGTCACGTTACAAGCCGTGACGTCAAGTGCCGTGTCGTTACAAGTCATGACGTCACAATCCGTGACAACAAAAATAAGAAAGTTGAAATTTAATATATATAACGAATTATAAGAAAATAATTGTGAGATTTAATAATTGTGATTTAAAAAGTGTGTCCGTCTGACTGTCAGCCCGAGCCAGCTGGCGGGGCACAGTGGTCCAGGAAACCAATTTAGGGCGCCAAAAGTCGAAAAAACGAAATGTACCAGAGAGACAAACTAGCTATGACCTGATGTACTATGACCTTGAAGGCTTCTAGTACCGCAAATATCAACTCGCCCGAAGTACATCTAGTTGCTTTGAAGACGCGATAAAGTGGCGGTTATTGACAGCAATTTGCATTGTGAATTTGTATGTGTTTTTCAAGCGCGTGTTACGGTGACTTGTTCCAGTGTTTTGAAATTAATAAACATGGTGTCCTATTGAATTTTTCATCCTGAATACGAATCTGTGCTCGTCCATTGCTATAATTAAATTGGTAGTTTGAAAATTTGCATTTGAAATAAGTACTTTTTTGTCCCTTAGAACTGGCTATATGTAGTGCTACAAAAATGTCCCTCCATTTCCCGCCAAAACTTTTCAAATAAAAAAAGTTGTTCCTTAAAGCCCGTACTATCACCTACATTTCGTACATTTTGCCCGTTTTTGCCCCAAATCCTTAAAATGTGATTTATACCACTAAATTAGTGATTACTATTGTGTAAATTCTAGTTCTTCCTGCGATCATGATTTTTATTGTTGAAATTCAGTTACATAACTTTGCTAAATTAATAATTTGATTCCTTTTTGTATTTTGATTAAGAACCGACCGAATATTCGGTTTCGGTTACGGTTTCGGCCAGGGCGAAAAAAATTTAAAAAAAAGAAAAGTAAAATGTTAAAGTGAGGTGGATAGCTGAGTAGATCTCGTAATAAGGAAGAAAGAAAAGAGCGTTTGCAGCTAGGTTTATTTCGTTTAATAATCACTTCAAGCCGACGTTTCGGTCAGATATACGACCATCATCAGGGCTACAATCAATAACAGAAAGGAGCGAGTGAGTTTACAGTCAAAAGAAAGAAAATTAGTTTTCTTACATCATATGCGCACAAATTAACAAATAATTATAATAAGATCAATGATAAAATTAAGAAACATAAGTTACATACAAGGTATATAAATAAAATAAAAATATATAACAACCTGAAGCGTGTCAAAAAAATTCCTGAGAATGTCGAATGGCACAATTGAGTAAAATATTTTTTGCAATTTTGTAAGGACCATCTCGGACTAATAAATGAACTCATCACTTTAAAAAAAGACGCATTTCAATCACCCCACAAAATTCCAAAATGAATGATTTGCTCCCCTTCTTTGGTCACATTTTTTTTTGCAAAAATGTGGCCAAAAATGGACTCAGCGCCTCAAAGAACATATATTTTGATACCCAACCCAAAAAAATTCCAAAATTTTGAATTTTGCCCCTCCCCCCTGGTACCCCATTTGGTTTTTTCGCAAAAATATTTGTAAAAAATAGACTCAGCGCGTCAAAAAACATATATTTTGATACCCAACACGAAAAATTCCAAAATTTTGAATTTTGCCCCCTCCCTCTGGTACCCCATTTGGTTTTTTCGCAAAAATATTTGTAAAAAATAGACTCAGCGCGTCAAAAAACATATATTTTGATACCCAACACGAAAAAATTCCAAAATTTTGAATTTTGCCCCCTCCCTCTGGTACCCCATTTGGTTTTTTCGCAAAAATAAGTTCAAAAATGGACTCAGCGGTTCAAAAAACCCCTATAAACCAAAAATCAGAATTTTGGCGCCCTAAATTTGTTTTCTGGCCCACTGTGCGGGGGTCCAGGAGGGCGTAGCCCCCTTGTCTAGATGCCAGCCGGTTTCCCATAATTACGAAAAGGCGAGGGTCCGCCGTAGGCGGGCCTGAGCCAGCTGGTGGGGGATCCAGGGAGGCGAAGCCTTCGGCGGGCGGCGCGGCTAGCTACCTAATAAATATTGTTCACAGTTTTTAATATACCTCTATTGATTTCCCATTATCATTCTTCATTTTCCAATTATTAAGTTAAGATTAAAAACGCGTTTTTAATACCCTTAATTGAATAATTTTCTGAAAACTTTCACTTAAACGCCTACGATCCGAAAAAAGTTTCACTTGCATCGTGGTTTCATAAAACCACACAATGATTTTTTTTTTTTTTTTTTTTTTTTTTTATTTAAAATAAATAAATTTACTTACTATTTGTTTGACGGTTTTCTGCCACTTTAATCAACTTTTAAATCTATTATATCTATTATATTTAAAATATTTAATATAATATATAATAATCTTAATAATGGTTTATTTAATTAATAAACAAATTTATTAATAATTTAATCTAGGCTAATATTTTAATTTCAATTTAATATATTAAATAAATTTAACAGTTAAAATATATTTATTTAAAATCATAGCCAATTTTGACAGATATATTTTGAAAATAAGAGGTTATGTTCCAAACCTTATCTGTCAATTATAACATTATGCAGACATCAAAATCTTCACCTCCGATCAGCACACATCATCCACACCAATATTCACGTTTTCTATTAATATCTTGAAGCAAATACCAATTTATAGCGATTAAAAACAGTTTAAACTTTTAGACACCTGCTTTGTCCTTGCTATTATCGCAGCTCCACTAGCGAGATGTTTGACGCTCTGCTCTTATCGCTTATCGCAGCTCCAACATAATCGCACCCTTATGCCTATTATGTATAGATATAAGGATTTTTGCTTCCTCAAGGAACGACTATGAATACGGGTATAAATTAGATTTAAAAAAAATATCTCCGATGGATTATTTTCTAAAATTAATGAAGAAAATTTTTCCATTATATGCCATGCTACATAGACTATTTTAATTAAAGAGGAAGCTAGTTCCTTTATATTTATTATATAAGAATCTAGAAATTTAATTAAATTTTATTATCTAACCTCCTTTTTCTAGCTAGGGGATAAAGTTTATTCGTTGAAATAAAAAAAAAAATTCACCATTTTTTTTATTTTATTTTAAAGTCAATATTTAGAAAAGGAATTCGTTCCTTGGTCAGCAGCCTCCCTAGGGATGTCTGGCAATCGAAGTAAATCCATCCCCCCTCGGTTGTCTATATCCCGCCCGGTCAATCTCCTTCTCCTTTTTCGTCGATGACATGTACACCCAAAAAAAAAAAAAAAAAGAACCAATCGACGACATTCGGGAAGAGAGAGAGAGAGAGAAAAAGAAAAAAAGACGGACGGAGAAATCCTCTCCTAATACCGTATCAAGCACCAAATAAAAGTTGAACCGACAACCGAAACTTTTTCTATATCCCTAACTGGGGGAGAGAGGGGATGATGACACTTGCGTAGAATTGAATTCCTCCCCCCTCCCTCCGCCACCCTTGTAAGCTAGAGATAGAAGAGAAAACATTAATTTCTTGCCTGCCGCTCTAACTTTTATTTTCTTTCTTTTTTTTTTCTCTTTTCTCCAGATTGAAATGGAATAAGTCAATCCCTTTTGATTGGCTTTTTTTTTTTTTATCTCAAACTTATTTTTTTCCGGGATTGTTTTTATATAGAAAACTACTTACTAAGAAATCACTTTTGATTTAGAATTTTTAAACTGTCAAGTGAAATTAAACATATATATATGGACCCTGTTTTGCATTAGTGTGTCAAGCGCCAAAAAAAATTAAAAATTGAGTTAAGCACGGAATATTGTTTCAAAAGCTATAATTAATAGTATTTTTTATGAAATATGTCCTAAAAAAATTTATATTTTATGTTACTTGCACAATTGACAAAAAAAAATTTAATTATATATAATCTAATCAAAACAAAAAACTTTAATGTTAATTTTCTCAAAACTCGGTAGCTCGCTTGACACACTATGGCGTAACAGGGTCCATATATATATGGTAAACAAGTACAGAATGCGCCCCTTTATATTTAAGAAATTAAGAAAAAATTGTGTGCTGTGCAACCAGACTGGTGTGACTGGTTGCCAACCAGTCACACCAGATACCCCCCCCGAGAAACACCTCTGGATCCGGCCTTGAGTTGCAATTAGAGTTCAAAATTTATTAATTTTAAACTGGTAACCGTTAGCTCTAGTTGAAACATTATGCTTTAATAAGAGAAATTTAAATTAAAGTATTCAAACTTTAATTTAATTCTCTTAGAATTAAATTACCGAAATTAATAAAAATATTAAACCTTTAGATTCTCCTTGATTAAGAGTTCAAAATTTCTTTTGAAGAGAGAAGTTATTTTTAAATAATAAATTACTAGCTGCGCCGCCCGCCTTCTGCTTCGCCCCCTTGGACACCCCACCAGCTGGCTCGAGCCCGCCATGGAAAGAATGAATCCAGAAGAGTTTCTCGGGGCCCCGGGGGTAATCTCGTGTGACTGGTCGCACAGCACACAATTTTTTCTTAATTTCGGTAATTTAAAGGCGCATTCTGTACTTGTTTACCAGAATATAAGTTATATATACAAATCAAATTTGTAAGTATTAATTTTTAATTTTTAAAATTTTACATTAAAAATAAAAATTTTTTCCAAAAAAAAAATATTTTTCTGAAATTTGGGGGGGGGGATTACCCCCTTTACCCCCTGTATCCGCCCTTGCAATTCAATGTATACTATACAATACTAATATAATGAATATTGCCACGTGTTTTCGATATTCTCAATAATCTTTTTTTTTTTTTAAATGTATACCATATTTCCGGACAGAGGGAGTAACTTTCCTAGACAAAGCCCACCTTTACCATCTTAACGTTAATTGATGATTGAGAAAGCCTGGTGTAGATAGATGAACGACAAATGAAAATGCTGGAGGCATTTTCAGGCCAAATTTTATTACCACTATACAGTCGACATTTCGGGGGACTCAACGCCTAGGGATGAAACGATACGAGTAAATACAAGTACTTACTCGATACTTTTCTTTCGATACCAAGTACTTTTGGAATCGATACTTTGAAATCGAGTACCAAGTAAGTATCGGTCAAAAATACTCGTATCGATACTCGGTTCGGTCCGCGTACGCGATGATTAGTTAGGTCGGAAGAACATTTACGTACATTTGTTCTTATTTACAATAGAAATAAGTGGAATGGTTTGTACCACCGTATTTTAATTTTTATTATAGGAGTGTTTAACAGGGAAACATCTTGAAAAATTATTATTTTTGGGTAGTACCTTTAAATCTAAATTTTTTTTTTTTTAGTCATAATTGTTTTTTTTTTTTAAACTTGATGTTTTATGGCTGGAAAGATTTAATCAAGATTTGACTTTCCAGTCAGGAGATTAAATAAAAAATTATTTTATTTGATATCTATTTGCTGAGGTTTCGGTCTCCAATCATCATCTTCATCAGGGCGAATATTGTCAAATATTATCATTTACTTGCTAATCGGAGGTCTCCGATGATGAAGGTCGTGATTGGCGTCCGAAATGCCGTCAAATAGAATTTAAATAAAATATTTTTTTATTTAATCTCCTAGCTTCAAAGTCCGTGCCAATCTTTTTTTTTTCTACTCGATCTGCTACTATATACTAATTGTTTTTTTTTTTTTTTATATTAATAAATACAATATAATATGAGTACTTATTGCTGTTTTTGCTTATCTTTAATTGAACGAAAAAATTGACCGATACGAGTATCGATACTTTTTAATAGATACCGAGTAGGTACTCGATACTTTGCGACCGATACCTGTATCGAGTAAAAGTATCGATACCTCAGTGGTATCGTTTCATCCCTATCAACGCCTCCCTTCATCAGGTCTCTTTACTTTCTGGTATGTTGTAATTGATGGATACAGCAAGACGAACCTCAATTGTCATCAAAAGGAGGTACGTCTTGCTGTATCCATCAATTACAACATACTAGTAAAGAGTCCTGATGAAGGGAGGCGTTGAGTCCCTCGAAACGTCGACTGTATAGTGGTAATAAAATTTGGCCTGAAAATACCTCTAGCATTTTCACTTGTCGTTCATCTTCACGTTACATGCTTCGAAATATTTGCCTAAAACAGTGGCGGATCCAGAGGTGTTTCTCGGGGGGGGGTAATCTGGAGTGACAGCACACATTTTTTTCTTAATTTCGGTAATTTAAAGGCGCATTTTGTACTTGTTTGCGAGAATATAAATACAAATCAAATTTTTAAGATATGAGGATGCGTTAAAGGGCAGCCAAGGCGAAAAAATAAAACAAAATCTATTTTTTGTCGACGTTTCGAGTGCCGATCGCACTCTTCATCAGGACAAAAATGATGTCAATTCGTCAGGTCGTTTGACATGGCAGTATAGCAACGTTTTAACCATTTTTACATTAACTTGAAGACTCTAGTATTTCGAGGTCGAATGAGGTGAATTCATTCGACCTCGAAATACTAGAGTCTTCAAGTAAATGTAAAAATGGTTAAAACGTTGCTATACTGCCATGTCAAACGACCTGACGAATTGACATCATTTTGTCCTGATGAAGAGTGCGATCGGCACTCGAAACGTCGACAAAAAAATAGATTTTGTTTTATTTTTCGCCTTGGCTGCCCTTGTAACGCATCCTCATATCATAATATCCAGCCATCAAGAAACAACTAGTTAACAAATTTTTAAGTATTAGTTTTTAAAATTTTACATTAAAAATACATTTTTTCCGAAAAAAAGTTGTTTTTTTTAAATCTCAGGGGGGAGGTAACTACCCCTTCCCCCCCCTTGTATCCGCCCTTGGCCTAAAAAGACATCAGATGGGGCGATTGAATTCGCTACTTTCTTTTCTCCATACTTGTATTTCTTCGCATCCCAAATATTTTCTGTTATTCCAGTATGGTTAAAAAAAAATCGTTCCTATTTTAGAAATTTAACAGTAATATATACCAATCATTCCCGAAAAATACAAATCCCAGTTCGTGTCGATAATTTATTTGAGTGTAGTTATAAATTTGAACAAGCGTAACAAATAGAGAGAGTATTGAAAGCGCTAATCGGCTCTCCGATGTCAACCTAATCGAATGAATTGGCACAAAGGCGGGCGTTAGGGTTTCTAGAGAGGGTGGGAGAGGGTGGGGGGGGAGGACTTAGGAGCAGGCAGAAGGGCTGGCTGATGGCTGGCTCTTAGGGCATGAATCACCCCTTTCCTTAAACCCTTAAACCCTAAGTTGCCCGATGACCAGATAGACACATTCCCAATCCTCCACTTGATTCATGCTAATATAAAGAGATCCTCTTTCTATTAAAAGCCAAGGGGTGGCATAACACACTGGACAATGATTAACCTCTTCTAGCCAAGATTGCTATCTTACTGGGGATTTGATTCTATTATCAGAGAATACGAGATAAATTAAATGGTGGGAACTTTTCTATCTGAGAACTATTAGTAATTTTTTTTTTTTTTAATCCTCTTAATTCAATCAATTTTATTATGGGATTGCTAAAAGAGGGTATGGAATTGTAACATTATGTGAGCTGGATGAAGAGGAGAGAGATGAGCAACTCGTTTATTAAGGTGTTTCGGTCTGGTTTAAGACCATCCTCAGAGCTTATGGATTGACACTATAAATCTCTATAGTCAGGAGAAGGAGCAGGTGCAGCCAAAAAAAAAACAAAAGCCCTTAATACAATTCAATGAGACGTTTCGGGTGAATTTTATTTACCCATCTTCAGTCCTTCAAAATTGTTAAAAGTCCCGGAGTTGGTCAATAGGGCAATACATGTAAATTTATGTATCATATGTACATCGTATTTATTTAGTGAGAATACATGTATTGACCAACTCCGGGACTTTTAACAATTTTGAAGGATTGAAAATGGGTAAATAAAATTCACCCGAAACGTCTCATTAAATTGTATTAAATCGGAGGCTTTTGTTTTTTGGCTGCACCTGCTCCTTCCTCTGACTATAGAAAAACAGTCACTGACTTCATTGATTCTAAAATCTCTAGTCAAAATAACATAAATTAAAATTAATTAATAGGTTTTTTTATTCAATTGATTTATAGCCCCATCTGTTTTTTTATTCTGGACATTTTTCGCCCCTGACAACACGACCAAAGTGACCAATTTGGTTATGTGATTTTCAATTGATATTTACACTCACAGCCTGAGGATAGTCATAATTAAGACAGAAGCATCAGCCTAGTGAGCCTTAAATAAATAAATAAATAAATTTATTACCGAGGCCGTCCTCGGTGGCTAGGTCCAACAAACACAATGAAATGAAATACTAGCTGTTCCTTTTTCCCCTTCTTATGTATTTAGATTTCAAAAACTAATTTGCTATATGGCTTACAATTAGTAAATTTATTCTATTTTACCGTATTATGATAATTATAAGAAGAAATTGATTGTCAATGCCACAATTAGACGATATGCCACTATATATTAGAGAATTTGGCTGGGGGGGGGGGTGGCCATGGGACCAGCTACTCTCCAGGGGGTCTGGGAAGGCCCATATTTTCTCAATATGGGCCACGAGCCTCCTGGGGGGGGGCTCCCCCCGGCACCTCCCTAGTTACGCCCATGCATAAACACTAATATACACTTGGATACAAAAATTGAGATCTTTAATTTTAAAGATAGGTTAAAATGAAAATAATAAAATTTATTTACTTGAATAGCTGTAGATATTTAATTAGAAGAAAGAAACGGAAAAGGTCCAGGTGAAATAAATAAGCTTTTCGAAAACTGGTCGCACTTATCCTCGGGGTTGTCAGAGTTTAGTACAGATGGTGTGGTAATTTCATGTTTATACATGTTCTTATTCATTCTTAAGATCGATAAATATGTAATGTACAAAAACTATCAACCAAAACCTTTCGACTGACACCTCATCTAAATAGCAAGTCTCCACTTGTCTGAAGATGAGTGCAACTAGTACTCGTAACGCGTCGGCTTTTTTATTTCACCTGGATGCTGTTCCCGGGAAAACTCCCATCCCTTTCTTCTAAGAAAATAATAAAGTCTTACAAGTATAAATGTATTTTCTTCTTTTTTATCTAAATCCCTCGATGCGGGATCGGCAGATAAGGGTATAAAGATATATATATTGTTTTTTTTTTCGGACCGGCGCATTTATTTTTTGTGACTATATACAGCAAAATTCTCCACTACAATTTGATTTTGTCGTAGTCTGAGTCAAATGTTCTTTTTGATTTTCCACACTTGTGTTCTACCTAGTGTAGTCCACGCACTTCTGGCCTTGAAATTCTTATATAGATCAATTATTATTAGGTAGGATGGCTTAGAAAGATTTTTTAATTTTACATAATTAACATACGTAACTCCTGAAAGTATCTTTTTGAAAAATTCCTAAAAGATAAATTGAATCAAAGTTTTTTAGGGAGAAAAAAAAAAAATATTTTGATCGTTACTCCTACCTGTATATGAGCTTCCGACGGACACTTCGCTTGAAGAAACCAGAACAGCCGTTACATGCAAGAATACCGTAGTGTTTTCCTGAACTGGTATCCCCACAAACAACGCACGTGAGCCCGAGGGCGGCTTTACCACCTACACCTCCGCCAATAGATCCGTGTCCTCCACTACTAGGACCTAGGGAGGATTTTGTCGGACCTGGCGGAGATACCTACAACCAAAGAAAAAAATAAGACAAAGAAAAAAGAAGAAGTCGTCAAATTTCACCTCATCTGCTTACCTGGCAGGGTGGGTGTCCGAGCAGAAAAGCGGCGTGAGGTGGAGGTGGACCCACAGGCTGTGGACAGGGAGGCCCGAGACACAATGCCAGGGGATGACGAGGCAAGGGCTGCGTAGGGGGCGGCGGTTGATGCTGTGGACTGGGGGATGATCCACCCGGGCTATAACACTCGGTAGTCACTGGCGATGGCGCCGCCGGGCCTAATGATGAACTGTCTGGGTGAACAGCCAAACACACAAACAATACGCACACTGTTACAACAATTCCTTTTCCAATCATTATTGCAATCAGAAATGATTATTAAATATTAATATTCACTGCGCGTCAATAAACACTTTGTCTACTTAAGAAGACCGTTTCTAATCTACCTTAATGATACTTTAATTTAAGAAACATTTAATATGAAATATCTTAAACATTTCTAAGTAAATTTAACACAAATACAAATCACAAAGAAGGAAGCAGGTGCAGCCAAAATTAAAGCCTCCGATTTTGTTACAATTAATGAGACGTTTCGAGAAAACTTTATTTCCTCATCATCAGTCTTTCAAATTGTATTTGTCCCGGAGTTGTTAAAAGGGCACAATACATTTATTATGTATTTTCTTTATAGGTGTGTTATTCATTGACTTGTTCAGTGAGAATGTTCGTATTGTGCCCTTTTAACAACTCCGGGACAAATACAATTTGAAAGACTGATGATGAGGAAATAAAGTTTTCTCGAAACGTCTCATTAATTGTAACAAAATCGGAGGCTTTAATTTTGGCTGCACCTGCTTCCTTCCTTGTGTATAAATCAACAGCCACGTACTTCATTGGCAAATACAAATCATTTTAATACAATTTAAATAAAACAAAGACAAAAATGTCGATTTTTCAATTTGTGGGACAAATCAACATAATCTCGATATGTTTTGTTGGATATTAACTGAAGATTTTGTATTTATAAGAATTTCCAATAAAATAGACAGAGAAAAACTGAAATGGAAAGATTATTTTAAAATTTTAGAAATTTGGCGACATTTTTGTATTTGTTTTATTTAAATTATAATTATTTATTAAAATGATATGGATTTGTGTTAAATTTACTTAGAAATGTATAAGATACTCCATATTAAATGTTTCTTCAATTAGAGTATCATTAAGATAGATTAGAACAGGTATTTTTAACAAGAAACAAAGTGTTACGTTTTTTTGACGCGCAGTGTATTTCCCTATATAATTAAATATTGGAAATAGCAGATAGTAAGTCTCGAAAACTCTATCTCTTGAGAGCCGGTTGGCTCACTTCTAATTAACTAGCTATCTCTCTGATAATCTAGTTGACTATAACTTTGATTAATTAATCTTAATCTTAATTTTTCATATGATTAATTAAGAGTCCAAAGTCGGCGTTAGTTAGCAAAGATTCAAAGTTCGGTATAAGAGGTGAAATTAGAAACAGAAGCCACAAGTTTATTAGATACTGTACTAGGACCTTGTGTACTAGTAATTTTTTTCGACATTTTTAAATTTTTGTTAAAAACTTCCCCCCCCTTTTTCAAAAAAATATTACATTTCTCCTATCTCGAACAAGAACTCACAATTTAGAACTTTGACTTATTATTTTTGATTTTTCATCTAGAGAATTTTGAGATCGAAAACTGACATCAATTACTTTTCGATTTTGATTTTTTTGATCTTTCCCTCTTCCTTCTCTTCCCCCACCCCCCACACCCCTTTTACCCTTAATTAGCTTTAATTATTCAATTTTTAATAATTTTTACAAATTATTTCTTCATTAAGTTGCTAACTTCACAAATCTTTCCTCGGATACCACAGATAGTCATTTTTTTCCTACTCGAAGATTAAGAATGTTTTTGTTTAATATATTGATGATTTGCTAACTAGCAGATAATTTGACTAGAAGTGAAGCAACCGGCCCTAAGTTTATTTTTAATTTTCTCGGGCTTTTTTTTTGTATTATTGAAATAATGATTAAAAAGAAATATATTAAAAATTTCTGCTTTTATTTTAGTAAATTGCTTACTTTTGAATACGAAAAAAACTTAAAACACAATTCAAGATTAAAAATAATTTTAATGTTGGTATGTTATTATATAAAAATCATTTCTGTTCGGCTTTGATACTGGTATTACATCTCCTAGGCTTATCCTACCCCTCTATTCATTCTTTTTCCATTGATATATATAAATTCCGCAATCAAAATACAAAGTGGTGCATCTCTTAATATTTCCCGATTGGTTTTGTATCTTTGTTATGGGGAGAAATAGGGAGTGGGCGAATTGCGTCGAATCGAAGAAGCGAGCAGGCGGGGGGGGGGGGGGGGTTAAATCCTACACAGATGGGACCGGATGGTTGGTTCCTGCCCCCGGGAAACGCCAAGATGCACAAAAGCAGAGTCTGAGTCTATCTGTAAGCTCCCTTGGTGTGTGGTTGATGGATGTCTCACAGCTACAGGTCCACAGGGGCATTATTTACCCATATCCTCTCTCGGATAGATATCCACATGCCAAAGGAAAAGAGAGGATGGGGCAGAGGTCGCCACCCCAACGCCAGATTAACATGATTGATAACCAAATCGACAGGCCAATGGCAAAAAAAAAAATATGAATTTTACATCACTCTCCTGTTAGGCCTATATTCAATATATATAAAAACAAACCGATGCTTTTTTTTTTTTTTTAACAAACACATATGTGTCAGAGATTCAAAATACGAAACAATACTTGACGAAATAAAAAAAAAAAAAAACCGCGTGATTTTTTTTCAATTGAAAAAAAAAAATGAAAAAATATATAGAATTTAGATTTAGCAAAAAAAGCGATTTCAATGGATCAAATTATTTTTTCATTAACATTGTGATTGAAATCTGGGACATCTCTCATCTTACCTATAGCCTGAATTGAGATTATTCAATTAAATTTACTACACTGCGCGTCAAAAAAAAAAAAAAAAACCTAACACTTTGTTTCTCCTTTAAAATACCTGACTGTAATTTATTAAACATTTAATTTGAAATATCTTATACATACGTAGCTGTTGATGTTATGGATTGGAAGAGAGCAAGTACGGGTGCAGCAAATAAAGACAGCCAAATGACAAAAAGGTGACGTTAAGGGGCTAAGGGAGCGAAATAGTTACGAATGTTTTTCCCGATAAGATGGCGTTGTGTGTCATAAAAGTATGCCCAAAAAATCAAGTAATTCAAAAATTTGCCAAGAGATGTCAGAATGGTAGCTAATAATATTTAATTGATTTTCAATGATCTTTTAACAATAAATACTTTATAAATGTTATTATATATTATGTATCTTTTATAAAAGCATAAAAAATATATAAATATAGGCCAGATATAGACTATCGGCTGTTAGACTAGTCTGCCATCTATTGCAAGAATGCTGAACTAATTTGACAGTTGGTTTTTAAATAAATCATCTAAGCTTATTTTAAAAATTTCTTAATTAATATGTGATTAATAATAACAATAAATTCATTTTTAAATTAAAAAAAAAAATTAAAGATTATTGGGACAGATTGTTTTTTTTGTATTTGTTTGATAACAAAAAAATTAATTACGATAATTTTTTAATAAGTCATTAAATTTCATTGTGCCGCAACAACAATGACAACTTTGTGCCTAATTATTAGTTTATAAGCCTACAAGGACTGAGGATGGACGAATAAAATTTTAGATACGTAGGGCTTTATAGCTGGTAGTTCAATCAGGATAGGTGAAAAGGAGAAGAAATTCTGCAGCTAGTTGTATTTCATTATTTTATTCCCACCACGTTGACGTTTCGATCCCGGTGGGGATCATCCGCAGAACAGGTGGGTGTAATGAAATACAACTAGCTGCAGATTTTCTTCTCCTTTTCACCTATCCTGAATAAAACTTTGTCCGAAACGTCTCCTTTTCGGCATTTGGCATCCAAAGGCTCTCTTTATTTACTGCACCCGTACTTGCTCTCTTCCATTCCCACAAATTGAAAATCTACATATTTTTCCAAAGAGTACTCGTATTTTACCGATGTACTTTTTCAGATTTTTTCGATTTTCTCAAAATTAAAAATCAATTATTTTTTAGATCCTCTTTAAAATATATATTCTCATTTTGCTCTTGTGATTTTTTGAAGCACAGTTTATTCATGTACTTCATAGGAAAGATAGGAGAAATGGTTAGTATGGTAACAGAATATAAATATTTTCCCATACTTATATATATAATTCACTAATGTCTGTCTGTCTGTCACGCTCTATTTAGGTAACTTCCCGTTGGAATTTTGAAATGAAATTTTTATGCATAACGAGGACCTTCTCGGGATTACAGGAAAATTATTTTTATCCCGAAATCCCCATAACTTTTTGAGTTATTAATTATTTTTAAAGTTACGATTTCTCCCATAGGAAATGTATAGAGAAATATTTAAGTATTCTTTTCATTTGTGTATTCCATGAATGTAAACAAATCCTCAAGCAGGCACTGGTTTGGAATAGTAGTAATAATAATTTTCTTTTCATAATTAAGAAGAAAAGGCGAGGGTCCGCCGCAGGCGGGCCCGAACCAGCTGGAGGGGGGTCCAGGGGGGAGAAGCCCCCCTGGACCCCATTCAGGGGGACAAAGCCCCTGCAAAAAAATCTGGTGTGACAAGCACAGTACACACCTTTGGTAATCGACAGTTGTGTTTTGTGTGACCAGTCACATCACATTTTTTTAATTGGATTTAATAAAGGGATTATTTTTATTTCACTTTAAGCCTCTTGCATTTTGTAAATTACTCTTACAAAATCTTACATTTTTTTAAAATAATTTATTAATCTAATCGTTCTAAATTAATATTTGTAAAAAAATTGTAATCAAATTATAGAAGGTATATCTATATTTAAGATATGAGAGGAGAGGAAATTTAACTAAAAGCTTTTGAATGGGCTTGTTCATTTTCTCATCAACTCCCCCCTCACCCCTGCGCATATCTGAGATATGGATATCCTCTACTGGGCGCTTTGCTTGTTGGTTTGGACAATTTCCTTCTCCCCGCCATTTGGGGATTACCCCGTCGGATATTTTATTTGCGGGGAAGGGGAGAGGGCAAGATTTGGGGGGAGCAATCGAAAATTAATTATCCTCAATGGGGGGGAGGGGGGGGGGGCACGAAGGTCTCTCTACTCCATTTAATCAAGAGCCCAACACCTCGAAATAGATATGCTAATGAAATTTCCCAAATAGCTCCTTTATACCGTATGTTACAAGTACAATTTCGAGGATATCGAATTTTCAACGGGGTGAGAGATTTTTTTATTTTATTTTATTTTTTTTATTTTAAAATCGAACCCTTAGCTCCCGTGGGAGTCATTCCGGTCCTTTTGCCCAAAGCGAAAGGGGATTGAATTGCCACACATACTATGTCACAGCGGAGGTGCAATCGAGTTAAAACATTAGAGAGGACATAGTCTGCTCACTCACCTCTTCTCTTCCCTTTTAGACTAATTTATTTAGATAACAATTTTTACTTTCTTTTACGTATATAGACTTAGGTGTTAATATACAGGGAATAGACAAAATAATAACACCGGACAATATTTATTAATTAATAATGTGCTGCACCACCAATTTCTTAGAGAAATGTTCACAGGTTATTTGAGGTTACTCTAGGATGTCTATTCTGTGTTCAACCTCGAGAACCCTGTGTTAACTTTTGGGGAAGGGAAAGGAGGGGGGACAAAAACTTCTATATTTTAGGACTTTTTTCAGTTTTTATTTTTTATTTTATATCTCGTAAACTATTCATGTTTTGGGCACTATAGTACCATACAAAGTTGTAGAGCATTAAATTTGTTAAAATTTGGTTGATCAAACGAATTTGTAGACCCAATATTAACCGAGATACGACCGACCAAAGTTAGGCAAATTTTTTCGAAATGTAAAACAAATAGAAAGTTCGTTCGGCTGTATCTCGGTTAATATCGAGTCTACAAATTCGATTTATCAACAAAATTTCATCAAATTTAATACTCTACAATTTTCTATTCTACTATGGTTCACAAAATATGCTTAGCTTACGAGATATAAGCTAAAAACTGAAAAAAGTTCAAAGATATTGAGATTTTTGCGAGAAAAAAAAACGGTTTAAAAATTTTTTTTAACACTAGTTGAATTTATTTATATAAATATTTTGGAAAATTAATATATTTAAAATTATTATTTATTTTTTATTTTTCTCCCTTTCACTCAAAAATTATTATTATTACAATATTTCTTAAATATATTAGTAGGCCTATTTAAGGTTTTCTTTCTATTCTCTTTGCTTATCTGTAATAGCAAGCGATTCTGTCATGTCTTTTGTTCTATCTCTTTGATCATCTTTGACTCGCTCTAAAACAAGACATGCCTAATGATGAATAATTATTCTTAAATTATTAAAATCATTTTAACTCAAAACGTTTATTTATATTTATTCAATATTAAACGAGCTTCAAAATGAATATAAAATTTTAGAAATCGAATTTGAGGTTGACGAGAATGAGTGATGATAAAATTTGACAGTTTTTAACCAAGTAATTATTTTAAATATTTTATTGTTTCAAATAATCCAAAGAATATTTTTAATTTCAGGTACTCTTTGAAATACAATAAATCAAATGATCCTTGGGATTTTATTAAAATGTCACCATCGATGGCGAATATGAAATTCACTTGGCCTATATTTTATTTTCATAGTGAAAAAATATAATTTCCGACCTGTTTTTGGTATGTAACCATTATAATAATTATTTTCAAATATCAAAATAAATAAACGAAGTGATTTATTATTAGTGAAAATGCAAATTCATTGTGATTTCCATTTTGTGTTCCCTTTATTAATAAATGAATAGAACGTTTCTCTCTTGGGCTGGACTCGTTAATTTATTCAATATTTTTTATTTTTTTATATAAATTAAGCGAAATCTTTATCTACCTGCTATTTTCAAGAAAGGTGATATTAAAAAAAAATTTAAAATACATTTGCTTTTGAAGTATCATTCATATATATACCGGTTAAACACACACTTTATTCTCATTCACACTCACATTCAGGGCCGTAACTAGCTTTTTTAGGGCCCTGTGCAAAGATTTTTTTAGGGCCCCTATATTTTTTAGGAAAAAGTAAAACTATTAAAAAAAACTCGCAAAATTTTACATGTTTACCACCTATTTTCAATTCTATGATTTTATGCAGTGGCGTAACGTACATCCCCGCAAAGCCCAGATGTGGGGGGCCCCCGGGCCTTGAAGGACCCAGTCAAGTGTATCATTAAAATTGGTTAATCTTTACTATAGGACTCCAAGCCACCCAGGGGGCGCTGGCTTGCACTTCACTAGTTCACTCTTTTGACATTACCCGAGAATTCCCTAGTTGTTTTATATTTTTTTTAATCTCAGGAAACCGAACTGCGACCGAAGGACCGAAACAATTAGGTCTGGACCCCTGCAAGTTTAAAAAAAAAGATTATTACCTTAACCTGGTGGCTTGGGGTCCTATAGTAAAGATTAGCCGAAAAGAAAAATTTAAAATATTTCTTTTTCTGATATCAGAGATCATAAAAAAGTTTAGTTTTTTTTTTTATTATAATTTTAAAATCTATAAAAAAATTAAATATTTTTAAATAATTTTTCTTTTATTTGAAGAATTATTTAAAACTATATATTAATAAAAGATTTAAATATTATATACAATGTATAATTTCGGGTTATTTTAAATAAAATTATTTTATTTTATATATATAAAATCTCGAATAAAATTTTTATAAACATATTTGTAAAGAAAATTCAATTAGCAATTTCGTTTTAGGGCCCCCTAGATCTCTGGGCCCTGTGCGGTGCACCTGTTGCACCTGCCTAGTTACGGCCCTGCTCACATTCACACACACATACACAGTCTTTTCGGCAATTCAGGCCATATAAGACTATACGATAACCGTTGGTATCCAAATGGCGTAAATAAAATCATCAGACTGCTTGGGGTCCGAACCCTCGACCCTTGATATACAATGCAGGCGCACTACCAACAACGCCAAGCCCGAGGGCACATATAAGGGTATTTGAAGTTAAATTTTTATCTGCGTTGGTTGTAAAGATTTACTTTCACATACACCCAGACGCGGAATCCCCCACAACATATATTCGGTATCAATATCTTTTTACATCTTATATACTTTATATATATATATATGAAAGCTTCCACGACTGGGTGAACGTAAAGGTAAATTTTCTCGGATTAAGCCGGGTTTATTGTTGACTCAGCCCGAGAAAATTTACCTTCACATACCCAATCTCGAAAGCCTTTCAGGACATATACAGTATATTAGTTTCCACTCTTCCTTACGAAATCATTATAGTACAACAAAAAATTTTCTCTAATTTTCTAATTCATTGCTTAATGAGGAGCGTTGCTTCCAAAACCGAATCAGGGCTGAGTAGCTAGAGCCGGAGTCGCAGCTGGAAACGTTGACAAACATATGAAATAAAGATAAATATAATTTTCTTTATTGTTTTTTGGCTGCCTGGATATCCTCACCACTCAATTTATATTCAGCCACTCCTGAAATTAATAAAATACTTATTATTATACATCTATATACCTGGTATATATACCGGGTGGCCCATTAGTACAGAATCGGAAAATTGTGGCTGTATCGTTGCACTTTTTAAAAGTTTGGCATTGCAGTAAAGTGTAGGGCTTTTAGGGCTATAATTTTAAAATATTTGCTGCCTACACAGAGCCTATGGAAAATTTTGAATCCATTGACTTTTTTACTTTTTTTTTACTAATGAAATGCAAGTGGCCAAGTTAACTAAAGTGCTCTGAGAAACTAAATACCGGTATATCTTGACACAAAAAATCTGGTATGACCAGCACGGTCCAGCTGTTGCGTGACAAAAGTCACGCCCCTGTGCGCATGCCCTAATAGAAAAGAAAATTCTATACATGACATGGCCCGCCTAGGTTTTGTTAGATTTTCAAACCCTAAAGAGATTTTGGAATTTCGTAATAATATTTTGCATTTATATATAGATATTCTTCTAAATGCTTTGATTCTTGTTACAGGACGCTGAGAACAGCTTCAAACCTAACTACGGTAGCTTTAGAACATTGGATTAGTATGACTCGAGTAGCCGATACAGTTAACTTCTGCTGCTGCTAAGTTTTCTTCCCACTCTCATTTGGTGAGTAACTCTTGAAATTTTTGTAAACTCTAATTTATTTTGAAATTATAGCCTAAATATCGTGATATATTTCAAAGAAAAATATAAAAACGAGGGCGTGGCAAAACAGGCGCCTGCCACGGGCGCAACTGGTCTAGGGGCGCAAAACAAAGGAGACCGACAATTGCACATGGTTTTTATTTACGACCATTTTTTTTTTTTTTTTTTTTTATTTAAATAAATCTGGATAATTTAATTTTAAAAATAATTATGCCTGTAATACACAACAGCCTCCAACTTCTTTAATATTTTCTTCAGCTTGTTACGGCACTGATAAAAAAAAACTCAATTATATTCAATAAATAACTATTTCTTTTTGTTGACTGGTGGTGACTTTCTCTTCCCACATCTCCAGGTAGAGGCTATATATATGCGAAGATAAGTTTTCTCGGGTTGAGTCGCGTGTGATGTTGAGATTTACTCGACGTTTCGGCTCTCCTTTTGGAGCCATTTTCAAGAGTATGGAATTAGGGGGGAATTGTTGGGGTAGTTTGTTTACGGGGTCGCAGTCTTGCTGGTCCCCAGGTCAATTTGGTAGATGCCTCAGAGGCTTGGTTTGGTCTCTGAGAGGGGGTTGAGTGTGTGTAATTGCGTTTGTGTTCGGTTTAGGTTGACTACGGGGCCTCAATCTGCCTCCCCAAGTCGATGTGTTATTGGTTTGGTTAGTGGATGTGATAGGGGCTTGGGTTTGTTCCTGAGATTTAGATTGGGTGTGTGTGTGTGTGTGTGCAGGGGCGCCGGAACGAATTTGAATCAGGGGGGGGGGGCAAAAAAATTTTTTTTAGAAAATTAAAATAATTTAATATGTTCACATAGTATAAAACAAAAACAAATCTAAGCTTTAAAAATTTTAAATAAAATCACAATTTTAATAAAATTAAAATTTTAAAAAATTTGCTAGTGATTTTATCACAAAATCAAAAAATTTTTTTAGGGTATATTTATACTGTTTGAAATAAATATTTTTAATTTTCTTCTTTTAATTCAATATAAAATGTTTTTAGAAATTATAAATACAATAGGGTCTATATAAAAATATTTTGGAAAAAAATGAATTTCTTACTCTTTTAATTTTTTTTAGTTTAAAAGATTTTATTTTTCAAAAGTAAAAATGTATCATTTTTAAAAATAAATGAAATAAAAGAAGACATTTTGCCCCCTCTGCCCCCTCCCTATAGGTTGCCAGGGGGGGGGGCAATGTACCCTCCCCCCCCCCCAGTTCCGGCGCCTATGTGTGTGTGTGATCGTGTCTGTGTGGGGGGGGGGGCCTGCTTTTTTTTTGGGGGGGTGTTTTTTTTTTTTTTTTAGTGTAAAAAAATGGGGGAAGGGGCCTATTAAATATATAATAATAATATTTGAATTTTTTTTTTGTGTAAAGTGGGGAAAGGAGAAGAAAGAGAGGGGGGGGGGGGGAGGGAGAAAGAAAAAAGTGTGAAAAAAAACAAAACGGGGGGGGGGGGGGCCCCCCCCCGCCCCCCCTTCTGGGACCGCCCTTGGTCTGTGTTTAATTTAGGTTGACTTCGGGGCCTCAAACTCCCCCCCCAGTCGATGTATTGCTGGATGTTTCCGAGGCTTGTGTTTGCCTTTGAGATGTGTCGGTTTGCGTGTTGATAGTTGAAGTGATTTGTTTTTTGGATTTTCTTACTACTGAGGTGTTGATTGGTCTCTGGCTGGCAGGCTGGCGCCAGTTTTTATCAACTCAGAGAGATCGAAATTCATTAAAATCTCCTGGTTGGATTCTTTGACGAATAAATACTTTCTCTACTACATTTACGAGAAAGAAAAAAAGAGATTTTTTTTTTCAAAATTCAACGCAACCATAATTTTTTATATTTATTTATTCAGAATAAAAAAAAAAATACAGAAAAAAAAGGAGAATTTGAATTTTTATTTTCTATATTCGTTTTTATTTGAATTTATCTTTATATACTTAAATTTACTTTTATACTTTTGGCGAACAAAACTTGTGTGCTCGTCAACTCTCTCTCTCTCTCTCTCTCTCTCTGTATGTGTTCAAAACATCCCCCAATTTACGATCTCCCCCTATATGGCAGATGCGCCCTTTTCGCCGCCGCCCCCTTGTGCTCTTCTTCACAATGGTCTTTGAATAGAATAGCGACACTTAATGCAATCAAATCAAATCACTAATCAACTCTGTCTACGTTGACGCTTCAAAAAAAAAAAAAAAAAAAAAATTAGAGTAAAATAAAATAACTGGCAAGTTGATTTGCAGCTTAATGCGGTTGTCATTAAGAGCATCGAGTCATCGAGAGAGAGAGAAAAGGGCGTAGCGGGGGTGGGGGTGGAGGGAGGTTTAATTGGATTAAGCCCTGTTTAAGTTGAATCAATTGTATGCGTTAAATAAACTCAATTAGAAGGAGCGTAAGCTTTAAAATTAATCGAAAATCAGAAAAGAGAACTAGAAAAGACATTTCCATTAATAGAATAAAATTAATTTTGATATCGTTGATCATTTAGAGAGTAAAGTAGACTAATAAGTAAAAAAGACATACAAGTTGTCTCAAGGAGCGAATCATTCGATATTCTTTTAGGTGAAATTTCATTTTATTCAGAATTATTCTTTCTATTCTAGATTCTGGATTAATTAAGTCTTTTTAAATTTTTTTCACTTCGAATGTATTCATAATAAATAAATAATTACAAAAAATAATACTTGGAAGTATACGAGTGGATAAATGAAGTGAGTCTTTTAATAGTTATTTAATTTCGAATTTATTCCCAACGGAATAAAACCCCGTTAGTTTGCAAGTGAATAGAATTTTTATAAATAGAGAATTTATTTGATAATTTTATGCTTGCTTGTTGCCTATCTGTCAGGCGGTCTGTCTTTCAGTTGAATTCGAGTCGAGCCATGAGGCATTCGGTCTCTCTCTCTCTCTCTCTCGTGTGTGTTTAGTTTATTTTATATTGTGTTGTGATTTGTGCTAATAAGACATTCATCCACCAAACTCTCCACCTGGTCATCTTATTATTAAGGTAATGAATATTTTCACATCTCATTTGCATAACGAATTAAAGTAATTTTGTATTTTATTTTTCTCTCTTATAATATACTGATAAAATTATCCAATTTTTTAAATATAACTCTATGATGAATTCGTGTACCCCAGAGGGAGGGTGAGAAAGGGTGTAAATCACCCCTTCTAATAAACAAAATAGTTTTTTTTCTTTAGAAATGAAAATGAAAATTTTGTAAATTTTTTACATTTAAGCAATGATTTCGTTCCCTCCCTCCTCACCCTCCACCCCCTCTAACAGAGAATTTATATTCTCCTATAATATTTAATAAGAAATTGTTATTAAATAATTGAAAATATAAATTCCTAAACTTTTATCTCTCGTCAGTGGCCTAGTAGGCCTTATAAGTGAGATTTTTGGAGGTGGAATTTTCTTTTTCACTGTCTGAATGCCTGATTTTCTTAAGCAGTTTCTCCAATCGCCTGTGTAAAAATTTAGATGATTTTTTTTTTAATTTGCTTAAGTTTCTGTGTCTAAACATGCCACAAGCCTATAAATCCGTTCTTCGTTTCATGAATATATTTCCTTTGTTTGTAGTTTTAGATATAATTCGATCCCCCTCGACTCACGCATCCCCTTATAGATATTCATTAATTCACATTCAATTATAAAAAGAAATTAATGAATAAAATTGCATTTGTTTTTCTCATTAAAATCTTTTAGAATTTTATATAAAAATTAATTTTATTTCTGTTTGTTTAAAGGAGGCCACCCCCTCCCTCCCAAGTTATTTTCAAACTCTACATATTTTCTTAAGACTTGCAATTTTTTGCCCCTTGAGTAAAGGGTAGTTTACTCCATGTAGATTTTTCTTTAAATAAATTTAGTTTTTATAAATGTCATATTTTTACTGATTTATTTACAAAAGCGTAACTTTATATTTCATTGATTATCAAACTTTGACAAAAAGTAATTTCTACCCCTTTAGATAAAATATGGAAATATTGAAGGACAGAAGAATCCGTATATTTAACTTTAAATTTGTAAAGATGAGCCCAAAAAAATGAAAGTTATTTGCCAATTTGACCAACTGTGCAGCGAGGAGCTGTTAATCTTCCACCTTCTTTTAAGGGCTTCGGAATC
>JAKCPI010025486.1:0-18552 GCA_023213315.1 Euborellia annulipes | reverse complement strand
TGGAAAATTGATCTTGTTGGCCAATATTCGCGCCTCCCCTTAGACTAGTCCGCGCCTCCCTAGGGAGGCGAGCGCTCACAATTTGGAAAACGCTGTTCTAAATTTTGAAGAAATACTCTCTCCACCATTAAATTATTAATATGCGAATTAAAAATATATGCTGTATGAAATGAAAATTATTTAAAGTATAAATGACCCCAGAAACAGGTCAAATAAAGAGAAAATATTAAAAAGTAACCACCTCTCTTTTCCTTTATTGATAACCCCTGGCGGCAAACACATATAAAATATTTTAATATCAGCAAGGTTCATTTTTTTAGCAAACACTTTTTATTTTTTTCAATAGAAAAAAAATAGAGGATTAATTACCTTTGATAAGACGCTCCATGGGGTGCGGTGGTTGACAATATGGTCCAGGTGAGTTGTAAGAAACACCAGAGAACTGAGAGCTCCAGGCCTGGCCTGTCTTGACCCCGAATGAACGAGATGCTGCTTTTGACTTGCTTTCTTCTCTCTCTAGAAAAGAATCAAAATAACAACACACATTATAGAAAAAATAAAAAAGTACTTTTTACTCTAATCAAATAATATTTAACTAGTCGCGGCGCCTTGTCAGGGGGCTTCGGCCCTTTAGCTGGCTCAGGCCCGCCTTCAGCGGGCCCTCATCTTTTCTTACTTATGAAAAGAAAATTATCGCTAGTAATCCAATCCAATGTTTGTTTACATTCATAACATACATAAATGCAGAGTATATAAATTTTTATCTATACATTTCCTATGGGAGGAACCGTAATTTTAGGAATTAATAACTCAAAAAGTTGTAGGAATTTCGGGATGAAAATAATTTTCATGTAATCCCTAGAAGGTTCTCTATGAAAGCATAAAAAATTTTGTTTCAAAATTCCAACCGGAAGTTGGTCAAACAGAGGGTGACAGACGGACACTCCGCTATTATAGAAGAAGAAGAGGTTGAAATAAAATAAATTTTAAAATATTTTTCTTTCTTAAATATTGTCACCTCAAGTCCAACAAATCATCGCTAATCAACCCTTTGGTAAATAAAATAATTCTTAATGTTATTTGGACCCTGTTATGCATTAGTGTGTCAAGCGCCAAAAAAAAAATTAAAAATTGAGTCAAGTTTCAAATGCTATATAGTATTTTTTATAAAATATGTCCTAAAAAAATTTATATTTAATGTTACTTGCACAATTGACAAAAAAAATTATATATAATCCAATGAAAACAAAAAACTTTAATGTTAATTTTCTCAAATCACTTGACAAAGCGCTTGACACACTAATGCGTAACAGGGTCCATTTATTTGTATATTATTGAAAATAAAATTAATAAATCGCTTTAAACTTCCAATGCTTTTTTTTTTAATGGAAAAATATGAAATTCCTCCCTAAATGGAGAGACTGAGAAGACCTTACTATTTTCCTGGATAGGCGAGAAATAAAATAAATAAAATTGAATGATAATTACCTAGTAGTGATGTTTTTGAGAGTTTAACGAAGAGAGAGAGAGAGAGAGAGAGTATGCTTTGGCTTCTCTCTTGCTGCCTGGCTGGCTGTCTACTGACGGCGGCATGCAAGCTGCTGGCTGAGGCGGCGACGGCCGCCGCTTGGGCTGGAGTGGGGGGAACCGGTCGCGCCAACAATGTTCTATTAATAGAACAAGAGAGCAAATTAAATTAGACGATTTTTTATTATTAATTGTTTATTACTTTTTTGTCCAGTGGCCTTCGACCAACCGGGCAAAATAAATAAGTCTTTTATTATTGAAATAAATATAAGGTTTCTTTTAAAGAAAAAAAAAAAAAAAATATATTCAGGCTAATTAATGATTTCAAAGGAAGAGAGACAGAGAAATAAAAGAATGTTTTTCTTTTTTTTTTTATAATAATAAATTATGATCCTTTCACACTTATAAAAAAAAGTCTGGTGTGACTGGTCGCACAGCACACAACTTTTTTTTTACTTTTGAAAATCAAAAGTTGTGTTCTTGCTTTTTCAAACCAGTTTTGTTTTGTATCGAGAAATATTTATTTTCTAGCGATATATTAAAATTTAAGACGTAAAATTTATAAACATGAGAAAATATTTATATTTTGTTACCATGGCAACCATTTGTCCTATCTTTCCTATGAAGTACAAGAGTAAAGTGTGCTTCAAACAATTTTGAGAGCAAAAATATACATTATTTGAAAGAGCATCTAAAAAATAATTGATTTTTGAATTTTAATCAAAATCGTTAGAGCGAATTTTGAGAAAATCGAAAAAAAAAAACTGAAAAAGTACTTCAGTGAAGTACTAGTACTTTTTAGGCGATTTTTATTAAAAGCTTCGTGTCACTTCCCAGACCGGTATCTTATTTAAATATAAAATTTCAAACTCGTCCCGTTCTTGAGAACTTCCTGAGAATTTTTGGCATGAATCCAATACTTTCTATCTCTATATATAGTATATAGGTAAGAGAAAGCTAAGGAGAATTTATTTATTTTTAAGAATAGGCTATAATAAAATAATTTATTATTTTTATTTAAAAAAAAAACTTATCAATATTAATATTTGAAAATTAATAAATCTTTTTTTAACATAAGAAAAAAATTTCAATAAATCTCTTTTGATAAAAAAAAAAGTTCAATTTACAAAATGAATCTATTTCGATTTATTTCAAACTTTTGATTGATCATCTCCCAACTCGGCATGATAATTTTTTAAATTGTATTAATATTAAAATTGATTGGCTGAAAATATATTTTTATTCGTTCAAATAGAAATGGAAAATTTTATTAAAATTATTAGGTGTGCCAAAGGTTAAAGGTTTGCATCCCACCCCAGGCGAGAAATCTATTTCAATTGAATTGGTATAAATAAGGACGGGGTCTAAATGGTCTCAGATGACGAGAAAAGACCTTAAACAAAATTAAAAAAATCTGGTGTGCCTGGCGCACAGCACACAACTTTCTCTTACCTTCGGTAATCGAAAGTTGTGTACTGTGCTTGTCACACCAGATTTTTTGTGTCGACATGTATTTAGTTTCCGGCACTAGGTTACAATTGAATTCAAGATGTAAAATTTATAAGTATGGCAAAATGTTTATATTTTGATACCATGGCAACCATTTCTCCTATCTTTTCTATGGAGTACAAGAGTAAAGTGGTCTTCAGAAGATTTCAATCACAAAATGAGAATATACATTTTAAAGAGCAACTAAAAAATAGTTATATGAATTTTTAAAAAAATCGTTGGAGCAAATTTTGAGAAAATCGAAAAAAACTGAAAAAGTGAATCAGTAAAGTACTAGTACTCTTTGGCCGATTTTGATTAAAAGCTTATTTTTCCGGTCCCGGGGGTGTTTAACTTAAATATAAAATTTCAACCTCCTAGCTCAATTCCTTCATGCTTAAAATTGAACACACACAGACACACACACACACAGACAGACCATGTCGCGAAAACCACTTTTTTTTGATTCAGGGGACCTCAAAACGTGAAGATCCATCAAAATCTCGACATCGAATTTTTGACATGAAACCAATACTTTCTCTCTATATATATATTACATATATACATAGGCAAGAGAAAGTAAAAAAAATTATTAGGTCGATATTTTTAATTTTTCCATCTTATATTGATAAAACCCGGCATATGTATACCTGAGTCAAAACATAAATTCCTATTTAAGCCTCCAGTGAGGTTTTCTGCAGAATCTACAATTAGGTCTCAAAAACTTCAATTATTCTATACTGGTTTGAACCTCAAAAACCTCAGGGGTGTAGTTAGGATTTCAAATCAACCGATAATTCATATTTAAACTGCATAGTCTTAAATGAGAGTTTTGAGTGTTAAAGTAGAGTTACTTTCTGAGCGGCAAATAAAACATCAAAGGAATTGAGGCTTCTGAGGTTAAAACTAGAATTTCTTTTTTGACTTTGGTTAAATTGCGATTTTAATATGAACATAGTAGTTGATTTTAAAGTCTATTTAATAAAAACGGTATGGGTAATTACACTAAAAAATTAATATAATAATATTAGAGGGGTTAAGTTTCCAGATTAATAAATATGGAAAGAAGGGTGAAGTGAAGCCTTCCCTCTCTTTATTCCCTTATGAAAGGGGGAGATTTCTTAATTTAAAATAATACAAATTCATTACAGAGATGAATTATAAATTTTTAGAGAATATTCGATTTAAACGGGGCCACTTTAATATGATTATGTTAATAATATTATTTTGAATATAAGGGAAAAATTTTAAAGATGATAGACGGATGCTGGATGTGATAATAATAAGGCTCTCTCTCCTCTTTCCTTTTCTCTCTCTATATAGAGAGAGAAAGAAAGACAGAGATATACGGAAAATGTTTCACAAAAGAGGCACTTTGCGACTTCATTTTGTATTGTTTTAAACCAGAGCTTGATTAAGCTCTAATTAAAAAGATGGTTAATTAGTGTTTTGTAAAGGGTAATTAGTAAAAAAGGGATGAGACCTGGATTAAGTGATTAACAACTTCATTAGCCAGGTGGGGTTATTAAAAAAAAAATTGATCTTTTTTTAATTGATCTTCCGTCCACTAATGAAAGAATTCATATGAATTTGCCATTTTTTTTGAAATTCATGTCTCGTAATTAAACAACCCAAGGCTCTAGCCTTGATTTGAAAAACTACACGTTTGATAAGTGAAAAGTTACATTCATATTTAGAAAAGAGATATTGAATTTTTCAACTATTAATTTTGGGGGAATAAATGTGTTAAGGTCTCGTGGAAGTGGAGGGGATGCAGCGTTTCGTAATTTTTCAGGATTATAAATCAAACTTGCTTTAAAGTGCGTAAATAAGTTTCACTTCAGGAATTAATTCTTTATATACTGATGACATGAATGTATTCACACCCCCCCCCTAGTTACGCCCATGCCTCTCCCTCCCCTAACCCGTTACGTAATATGTGAACAACCCCTAAGGTATTTATTTAAAATTTATATAATATTCGTTTATTTAATAAAAATTGGGAGTGCGGAGATTGCTAATAAAGAGAAAAAAAAAAACTGTTTGAAAATTTTATATACAGATAAAAGGGAAAATTTCAGAGAATATAGAACGATTAACCTTTTTACTATCATTTGATTGGTTGAACGGATGGTTAGATTAAAGAAAAAATATATTCTTAATTATTCAATTTTAGTTCCATTTGAATATTCTCTAGGAAATTCTAAACTCATTACAAAAAATCCGATGCGAATTGGATGCGCGGTTTCCGAGTTATAGACATTTGATTTATCAGAAGTTTTTATTCATTTCCAATCTTATTTAATTGGGCTCTTAGCTTGGCCAAAGGAGGGGAGGGCGTGACTGGCAGGTTCCCCCTCCCCTCTGCTCTGATTGTCGCGCCAGCCGCCTCTCCCCCTCTTTTCTAAGAAAAAATAAAAATAATAATTTAATAGCTTTTAAGATAAATTTTGGGCGGGGGGGGAGGGGTAAAGGTACAACCCCCATATCCCAAACGTCGCGGTTCCGAGCCCCGGGGGTGGCAGTTGTTTTTTTTTTAAGCCTTTTGGAAGCCAAGGGGATAAAAAAAATGCCTCAACCACAAAAAATATATTATATAATTAAAGGGTATTATAAATTATTTTTTATGGGGTGGGGGGAGGAAGGGAGGGGGAAAGAAAAAAAAAAAAAAAAAAATTTTTTTTTTTTTTTTGACATTTGGAAGAATTATAAAAATTGAACGAGAAAAAAAAAATTAATTAGGCAATCGGAGAATATTGCCATATAAATGATAGTTATAGACTATATTTAGTTAGATGTAAAATCATCACATGGTTGTTATATTTATTTGAACACTAGCTATATTTCGATCTTGTATTACTGTAGGGTAGTTAAATATCAAAGTGTAAAATTTAATTTAGATGAAATGATTTGAGTACCGGTACTTCAAACAATTTTCACAAAATACGACCAATTTGCGGGACCCACTTTTTTTGGACTCAGGGGACCTCAAAACATATATAGAGGTAAGAGAAAGTAAAAAAAAAAAATGGGGGGCCGTGAGATATTTATTTGGTTCCCAACGGGGCCGCGACTCAAAAAGTTTACCAAGCACTGAACTAAAGGTCTAAAGGGATGGATTTTATTACTTGATATATTTATGAGAAATCTCTTTGATTGAAGACAAAATAATTATTTGAAATTTTATTTTTTCTCAAAGGATTGAATTTTTTATAGATAAATTTGCAGTCTTTTATTCTTATAGTTAAATAAAGTTTCGAATAAAATTTTATAAAAGCATAAAAAGATGAAATCAATCAATTTGGCAATTATTTCAAATGCTGGGAGAGCATCAATTTGTTTTTTCTAATTCGATCTGCGCCCAGAGTGCAGCCAGGGAGCCTCGCGTCACTCTTGTCTAGGCTTTTCTTCACGCGCACATTCGCTTTTCAAAAAGTCGTTATATCTCTCTTATTTTTCGTTGGATTTGTGGAAAAATGCAAAACTGGTCTTTTCAATCAATTATAAAGCTATAGACATTTTTTTATTTAACTACGACCACATAAAATGGGGGTTTATTAATTGCCTTTTACATCTTCAAATTTTAACTGCCTCTTTCATTTTCTAATTATCCTAATCTATTGTTTTTTAATTAAATAAACACATTTACCTTGATATTGATTAAATAATAAAAACAACAAAACTCACTTTAAAAAATCGACAAAATTTCCAAATCATGTGTTTTTGGTGCTACTGTACAATTTAAAGGTAAATACATCTTTTAGATTATCCCAATAGCATGTTTTTGATTTGGTAAAAAAATATTTGAAGGAGACTAGACCTATACTTAAGCTGCAAAAGAGTTTTCTTTAGTTTTCCCAAAGTTGAAAAAAGCGCACTTAGGTGGTTTCTGAAATAAACGATTCAATTATCCTAATTTATTGTTTTTTAATTAAATAAATACATTTAGGCCTTGATATTGATTGAATAACTTAGTATATAAAATATTCAAGCAAAAACAATGAAATTTTAGTCTCAAAACATTTTGAAAATGATTAAAAATCGATTTTCCAAATTTATTTTGGCATAAGATAATAATTTGTACTTTCTCTTAAAATTCAAAAATCAATTATTTTTTTGATGCTGTTCTCATTTTGCTTGCAAAATTTTGAGAAGACCACCATGGGCGTAACTAGAGGATTTGGCTGGGGGAGGGCCATGGGACCAGCTCTCCTCCGGTGGGCCTGGAAAGCCCCCTATTTTTCTTGGGGCAAGGAGCTTTCTGGGGGGGCAGCCCCTGGGCGCCCCCCCCGGCACCCTCTAGTTACGCCCATGGTCGAAAGGTCTTATTTTGGAAATTTTATTAAATCTTTTGCATATACTCCAACTCTCTAAGATAATTGTATCACAGTCACAGTTGCAACTCGACTATTTATATTAATAAGAAATGTATCTCTGGCACACAATATGACAATTATTCTTATTAACCACAAAATAAACAGCCAAAGTGACTATAAAAATAAATAGAAAAGCAAATTATTCAATGAGAATCGAAAGAATATGTAAATTGACAACAATTTCGTTCTCTACTTTGTAGTTTAAAATAACTCCAATTCGGAGATAATTATACACAAAAGTCATTTGGAGAAATGCACACACATATTTTATATTCTAACCGCTTTTTATTGTGCATCTTGATCACTCTATCAGTTTATAGGTTAAATTATATCAAAACATAAAATGTAAATATTTAATTGAGTATCCTCTTTTTATTATTCAAATAAAATGTATTTAGCTGCCTCTCTCTTCTCATCTAAGTTTAGAATGTAACCCTAAAAACTCTCTGATGGACGGACATTGTTTAAAATTGCTACTAGGTGAAATAATTTATATCATTAATATAAAATTTTAGAATTTATCTAATCAAAATCTGATCAAATGTACAAAGGCTTCAAAAACTACACTTGTGGGTCAATCAGTTTTTTTTTTTATAAATGTAATATACTGCAGTATCTTAAAGAACAGAAAAAACTAGTGTGAAAGCACAGAACACAACTTACGATTACCGAAGGTAAGAGAAAGTTGTGCGCTGTGCGACAGTCACACCAGAATTTTTTGTTCTTATTGGACACCCTGTAAGAGTTAAATGACCTCCTTTTCATTAAAACTAGGTCAAGTTCAAACTTTATTAGGTAATAAAATAATAAAAAATTTTTTTTTCAAATGTCTCTCTGATTTTATTTATTACTTTGATGACGTATTCCCTTTCTTTTGTTTTTGTCTGTATCTGAGGGAATTTATTTTTTTTTTTTTTTCCAAAATTTGGTGATCTATTTACTCAAAGGGTGCTTTTTTGATCACAAGTTTCCCGAGCTCAGGACTGTTATTCCTTCCCGTCTTTCGTTTATTTCGGGAAATTTCAATTATTTTGATTTTGAGAGTTCTATATGTTAGACGTCTCTCTTTCTTTTGTTCCTTGTAGACCACCCAATTCGAGATTTAGCACCGCATGGCATTGCTTAACAGTAATGATCTCGTTATTCTTCCATTCGGTTGAGACAAGAGAACCAAAAAAATCAAAATATCTCTTGAAATATTAATTTTATTTAAATAATTTATATAAACAAAATTGTTTTATTCATAATTCTTAACAACTTTTGTTTGAAAGAAATTGCTCTATATTGAATTCATTTTTCGGAGACAACATTTTCAGGTTGCTTAGTAGATTACCTCCCCCTGTCTGGACATCTTGATATAAATGGACGATGACGTCACTCCCGATTGTCGACCAACCGGTTCTTGTCGGCCTTGGCCACTCGCCTCTCTCTCTCTCGCTCTCGTTATCGAAATTCATAATAAATAATAAAATAAAAAAATCTCACCTAAAATATACAATTTTTTTTTAAGTCTATTTCAAATGAGTAAATATTTAATTCACAGTATTATGAAACAACTTTATTGTAGTTCCACTAGTATTATATGGATGAAACAGGATCAAACGTTTTATTTAAATTGTAGGCAACATGAAAATTTATAACACTTAATGAGAGAATAAATTAGAATATTTTTAGGCCTACTAGTTTTATTATCGTTAAAAGAGAGAAATAATTTAATTGTTCTTGTTAAAATTGTTGAATATTTATGACTTAAAATAAAAGCGTGGGGGCGCTCATTGATAGCTTAAGGAATTTTCTATAGCCTCGGAATTCCCTCGAAGCAGCGCCCCACGCTTTTATTTGAAGTCATAAATATTCAACAATTTTAACAAGTACAATTAAATTATTTCTCTCTTTTTAGTTCAATTTAAATAAAAGCATTTTTTTTTCAAGTTTTTTTTATTATATTTTTATTTTAAACTTTTTAGTCTTCTTTTTATTATAGATAGAGTATAAAAAAAGGAAGGCAGGTAACGTGAGGCATCAAATAAAGGACCACATTAATTTAATCTATTTTGATAAAAAAGATTTTACAATGTTGTCACCAAAAATGACCCTTAAATATCAATTTTACTAATTACAAGAGATCTCGTAATTATTTTAGATAGAACTTTTAAATATCTATTTGAATATTTAAATAATTTTGTTCAAGTATATAGGTTATTTTTTAAGGTCTTTTTCGGCATCTGGGGGCTCCCGTCGCAATTGATTGATAGCCAATTGAAATAAATAAATTTTCTTGGCTGGAATAAGTAAGTTGGCATGAGAGTTTTGGCTAGTGTATACAGTATACGTAAGTGGCTGTTTGTTTTCGTGTGTGTCCAACTTGTAAGCCTCTGGCAAAGTTTTAATTCTGCGACCGTTGAACACAATGGAGGGTCTCTTCTAAAAGCGGCAGCCGTAATGAACATTTTTGAAATATCGCCCCGGCGTCTGCAGGTAGTTTAGTTGGTGAGTTGGGGAAAAATAGAATTAATTTTTCCGGTTGGCTCCTAAGCGAGGACCAACGACGCCTGTGGCGATAAACATTTCGTTGGTTTTTTTTTTTTTTTAGGGGTTGAGGTCGTCGGCAAGTTGGCAAGAGTTTTTCACCCGGAGATTAATCAATTCGCCACAACATATTTCGGCTTCTACTACTACCATCACATCATCACAGCTTGCTTTTTTTTCCCTTCCAACACTCAAAAATACAGCTCAGGGAGACGAGAGTAGAAAGTTTTCAATGAGTTTGAGACAAGGTTATTATAAATAAATAGTTTTTTTTTTTTAGAAATATCGTCAATTAATATATGGTTAAAAAACTTTAGTCAAGTAATTGAGTTCTATAGTCGATTAGAATCGATTCTCACTGGACCACTTTGACTTTTTTCTTACAATACTAAGTATCCGGTGGTCCTTTAAAACCTACACATAACACATCAATTAACACGCTTTCTAAGATCGGATAGTGAACATATATGGCATTCTTAATTCAATATTTTAATTATTTATTTTAATACTCAACTTTCATATTTTTTCTAATGTTCGGTGCCATATCACGTGCAATTTCTGGATAGAAGATTTTTGAAAAAATTTTTTTTTTTTGTTTTTAATAAAATGTCTTAATAAATCTTATATTAAATATAAATAAATAGTCTATATTTAATATTGATTAATTTCGGAGGACTAACTGAATGTATAATGAGTAGTGAGGATATTCAAAGCAGCCAAAACCAATAAAGAAAAACATATATTTATCTTTAGCTTTATTTCACACGCTTGTCGACGTTTCAGCCGATATTCCGGCCTTCATCAGGACAAAGTGCTGTTTGCCATGAGCTCATAGGGCTCCTGGCAACCCCTGACAATACGTTTGTGCGAACATTCACTATTGAACCAGAAGCCATGACATCCGACGAATGTTCGCACAAACGTATTGTCAGGGGTTGCCAGAAGTCTCTATGAGCTCAAGGCAAACAGCACTTTGTCCTGATGAAGGCCGGAATATCGGCTGAAACGTCGACAAGCGTGTGAAATAAAGGTAAAGATAAATATATTTTTTCTTTATTGCTTTTGGCTGCCTTGAACCTCCCCACTACTCATATTCAATATTTACTGAGTATCTCCTAAGCACGAGTTATAGAGTTTTTAAAAAGTCGACTTTCAGAAATGATTAATCGATTCCGAGAATCGAAAAATATCAAGTCGATTCCTAAAACGAAAATCGATTTTCCGAGCGCCTTTTCCATTCCTATTCTTTATTTTTAAGGGTAAATTTGAGGGATGACAAATACGCAATGGAATTTTATTGCGTTGAGAGGTACATCCTAAATACAAATTATATTTATATGAATTGCATGCACTTATGCAAAGGGATTATGATTTAATTATCATATTAATAAATGCCTTTAATGTTATAAACTACGAATTATTTTGTTACTAAATGATAAATGCTTATTAAATAATCATTTATATCTTAGTGGGATTATGAAGATATGAAATAGAAACTAATTTTATGCTAGATTAACCTAAGTTTTGACGTCAAATTCATTCCCCGTAACATGATATTCGAATCTAATTATTCAATATCTTTAATAAACATTTGCTTATAAAGCTAGCGAAACATTTTTAATTGTTATTTATTTATTTATTTTTTTTCATTAGGAATTAATATAAAAAATCTGGGTGAATGTTCCCACAGCAAAGGTAAGTTGAAAGTTTTGTTCTGTGCCTGTCACACCGTCTTTTTTTTAGTCTTGAGATTTAGTTTCCGCCGTCTTGAGATTTAGTTTCCGCCGATTTATTAGAATTCAAGATAGAAAATTTTAAAAATATGAGAAAATACAGTATTTGTTCCCATGACAACCATTTCTCTTATTTTTCCTATGAAGTACAACAGTAAAGTGTGCTCCATACTATTTTGAAGGCAAAATGAGAATATACAATTTTTTTTTTTTTTTTTAAACACTCACTTTTTCCCCATTCACATTCACACAGTTTTTCGGCAACTTAGGCCATTTAAGACTTTGACGATAACCGTTAATTATTGAAATATATATTGGGGGTCCAGGCATTTCTATTTAAATCATTTGGTATATTACCAAATGCCTTAAATAAAATCATCGGGCTGTCTGGGGTCCGAACCCGCGACGTTCGGTATATAAGGTAGGCACGCTACCAACTACTCCAAGCCCCGTGGGATATAAGACTTTGACGATAAACGTTATTTATGAATTTGTCTATATTAGGGGTCCAGGCATTCTTATTTAGGTCTTTTGGTATCCAAATGGCTTAAATAAAATCATCGGACTGCCTGGGGTCCGAACCCGCGACGTTTGGTATACGAGGTTAGCACGCTAACCCCTACCACCAAGCCCCGAGAGCAATATACAATTTAAAGAGCATCTAAAAACTAAATGATATATAAATGTTAATCAAAATCGTTAGATTTTGAGAAAATCGAAAGAAACAAAAAAAAAAAAAAAAAAAAAAACAGAAAACACAGATATAACAAACTTTGTTATCTTAACTGAATTGTACCCCAAGAAGTCCACAGACTGAATCTCCAAAATTCTTACGGTATTTTTTCTTTGAGTTGCATTAGGAGGAAATCTCAAAAAAATATTAGAATTTTGCATATATGCCTCTTTTGTTTTTGAGAAATGAAAATATCTTTTGTGTTTCAGGTGAATATCACTGATTTCTAAAAGATTTTCATCCAAACCAGATTGTTAAAAAAGTGTAAAATAAAAAAATTCCCTTCGTACTTCACTCTTTAAATATGAATTTGTAGACAATTGAATATCAGCTTATGCAATATGGTTTCGTATACAAAATTTTGTCTTTTGTTTTTTTTAGAAGAGTATATTCAAATAAAATGAACAAAATCTTAAGTCATGCAAATAACTTTTATTAAAATATAAATGAATATCATATTAAATAGATAAATAAAGAATAGAATTTTCCTCTTTTTAATCCTCAGTGATTTTAATATAAATATATTCTCTCAGAGTGGTGCATTAAATGCAGAAAATTTTTGGACCAACTCGTGGATAAATTCACAACATTTACGACAATATGCGGGTCTTAGATAAGAGCAACTTATCGGACACCAAGGGACCGGGCCTTTAATTGTTATTATTAATTTATGCCCGGGACGTAATTGCACAATGATCTTATGCATCGACTCTTTCGGGGTTATCTCCACCACGCTTGAATTCCCTCTCTCCATGCATACGGGGGACCAACAAGACGATATAATACCAAGCGGACTATCCCTAAAAACGACTCCCAACCAGCCTCGCACATGTTTTTAATCAATTTTAATTAAAATAACCGATTCAATCAAGTTTTCATTATAAAATGAATTATTAATTTAATGCGTTTTATACGCTCTCTTTCTCCACCCATTTAGAAGGCTATTATCTGCTAGCGAAAATAAATTAATTTCGCTTAAAGCTCGTTTCTCTTAGGGAAGGGAGAATGTTGCTTCCCAAAAAAAAAAAAAAATCAACAACACTTTCCCCTTTTTCACAGTGTGAGACATCTATGTGCCATAGTTAGTGAATTATTACACGAGTTGTTTTTTTACTTTCTCTTACCTATGTATATATGTAATATATATATAGAGAGAAGTATTGATTCATGTCAAAAATTCGATGTCTGAGATTTTGATGGATCTTCACGTTTTGAGGTCCCCTGAATCCAAAAAACTGGTTTTCGCGACATGGTCTGTCTGTGGGTGGGTGGGTGGGTGGGTGGGTGGGTGGGTGGGTGGGTGGGTGGGTGTGTGTCAATTTTAAGGATGAAGGAATTGAGCTACGAGGTTGAAATTTTATATTTAAGTTAAACACCTCCCGGGACCGGAAAATAAGCTTTTAATCAAAATCGGCCAAAGAGTACTAGTACTTTACTGATGTACTTTTTCAGTTTTTTTCGATTTTCTCAAAATTTGCTCCAACGATTTTTTTTAAAATTCAAAAATCAATTATTTTTTAGATGTTCTTAAAATGTATATTCTCATTTTGCGATTGAAATCTTCTGAAGACCACTTTACTCTTGTATTTCATAGGGAAGATAGGAGAAATGGTCCATGGTAACAAAATATAAATATTTTCCCATACTTATAAATTTTACATCTTGAATTCAATTGTAACTCTACTGTCGGAAACTAAATACATGTCGACACAAAAAATCTGGTGTGACAAGCACAGTACACTACTTTCGATTACCGAAGGTAAGAGAAAGTTGTGTGCTATGCGCCAGTCACAATTTTTTTTTTTTAGGGGGGCAAGTTGAGCGACGATTTGTTTATTAGCTTTGAACACTTGCATGTATTAAAAGGGGGAATAAACTGCACCCGGGGCGAGCAATATAGGTCACTTTATTATACTAGCCCAATTTGAAAATGTCTGAACTAAATGGAATGGTTAGAGAGAAAACACTATTGGCAACGAGAGCAAATGTAGAGACATGTTTTCCTAACTATCTGAGTTTTAGGATATTAAAACAAAAAAATAAATAAATAAATACTCTAAATGTTTTCCTAATTAATTTTAATAATAATTTTTGAATTAACAAAATTATTAACATCAGTAATGTAGTAGCTATAGGAGTCATCAAAAACTTATCTAACTGATAGCAAATCATCGATATAGTAAACAAGAACACGCTTAACCTTTTGATTTAAAAAAAATGAATTTTTTTTTTTACATTATGTTATATACTGCTATTAGCAGGTATAATTAGCTATCTGAGTTTATAATTAAAGTTTTGTGAAGTTAGCAACTTAATAAGGTATAATGTTTAAAAATTAATTAAAATAAATATAATAATTTTAATTAAAGCTAATTAATTTTTTAACAAAAATTTAAAAATTTTCAAAAAATAAATAAACAAGGCTTGTTCCTAATTTAACCCATTAGTTATTTTAGTATAATAATTCTGTAAAATTTTATTTAAGTTTTAAATATATCTTTGTTTTGGACAAAAGTAATGCAAGATTTGAAATATATTACATAATTTAAAGATACGAGAAAGTAAATAAACTAATAAATATCTAAAATGGGCCGAAAAATTAAAAAAAAAAAAATATTAAATTGATGGTTTTGACTTTAAGGGGGAACATGAGCGAAGGTGTTACGCATGTTTTCCCCGATAAGATGGCGTAGTGTGTCATAAAAGTATGCCCAAAAAATCAAGTAATTCAAAAAATTTGCCAAGAGATGTCAGAATGGTAGCTAATAATATTTAATGCAATTTGTTGATTTTCATTGACCTTTTAAGCCCTCGGGGCATGGCGTAGAGGTTAGCGTGCTAACCTCATATACCAAACGTCGCGGGTTCGGACCCCAGGCAGTCCGATGATTTTATTTAAGCCAATTGGATACCAAATGGCTTAAATAAGAATGCCTGGACCCCATATATGTATATTTATTAATAACGGATATCGTAAAAAGTCTTATATGGCCTGAGTTGCCGAAAAGACTGTATGAATGTGTGTGAATGAGAAAAAAGTGTGAATGTTTTTAAAAAAAAAAAAAAAAAATTGACCTTTTAACAATAAATACTTTATAAATGTCATTATATATTATGTATCTTTTATAAAAGCATAAAAATATATAAATATAGGCCAGATATAGGCAAATACTATATCGGCTGTTAGACTAGCCTGCCATCTATTGCAAGAATAGTGAACTAATTTGACAGTTGATTTTTAAATAAATCTAAGCTTATTTTAAAAATTTCTTAATTAATATGTGATTAATAATAACAATAAATTCATGTTTAAATTTAAAAAAAAATTAAAGATTATTGGGACAGATTGTTTTTTTTGTATTTGCTTGATAACAAAAAAATTAATTACGATAATTTTTTTAATAAGTAATTAAAAAAAAGCTTGATGTCCCAATAATCTCTTATGAATTTAATTCAATAAAAAAAAACCGCATTGAAAAATTCCTTATGATAGTCTAGTTTTTAAAGTACGTTTAGACGTCGCTCCTGAATCCCCTTAATATCGAAAAGCAACGAATTAAAAAAAATAGCATATCTATCTTTAATCAAGATAAATAATGAGAGATTTGCCTTTTCATTTAGAGCCTCTCCTAAAATAATAGACACACGAGCACAGATAAGAATTTTATTCATATAGATAAAATAGCTGCCGCTTTAAGAGCAGAGATGGGGAGATATTATAATTTTAGTAGTTTTTGGCATAGCACCCAGGGTCTTGTCTGGATGTCGCCATTGGATGGCTTTTTGAGATGGACGAGTGAAAGGTATTTTGAGGCCCGCTTCTTTTGGACCACCCTTTTGTTTCTCAATAGGACACACTGTCCATCAATATATCACCGCAGGGAGGCCATCCTTGATTGATTATGAGGGGCACCCGCTGCTTGCTACATGTCCAATCTGTGTTTGCATCATTATGCCCACCAATGAATAGAGACAAAGTGGGAGTGAGAATGAAAAAAAAAAAATTATTATTTTTTAAATTATCGATTGTGATTAAGGGGGAACGGGAGCGAAGGTGTTCCCATGTTTTTCTTGATAAGATGGCGTAGTGTGTCATAAAAAGTATGCCCAAAAATCAACTAATTCAAAAAATTTGCCAAGAGATGTCAGAATGGTAGCTAATAATATTTAATGCATTTGGTTGATTTTCATTGATCTTTTAACAATAAATACTTTATAAATGTTATTATATATTATGTATCTTTTATAAAAGCATAAAAATATATAAATATGGGCCAGATATATGCTAATACTATATCGTCTGTTAGACTAGCCTGCCATCTTTTGCAAGAATGCTGAACTAATTTGACAGTTGGTTTTTAAATAAATCATCTAAGCTTATTTAAGAATTTCTTAATTAATATGTGATTAATAATACAATAAATTCATTTTTAAATTTAAAAAAAAAAATTAAAGATTATTGGGACAGATTGTTTTTTTTTTTTTGCTTGATAACAAAAAAATTAATTACGATAATTTTTTAATAAGTCATTAAAAAAATTATAGCTCGATGTCCCAATAATCTCTTATGAATTTAATTCGTTTAAAAAAAAATCGCATTGAAAAAACTCTTATAATAGTCAAGTTTTTTTAAGGTCTTTTTCGGCATCGAATGCCATTTAGACCCAGTCTCTATTTATTTCAATTTATTGGTAGCCAATTAAATTGAAATAAATTGTCGCACAGACGGGATGCGAACCCGCGACCCTTGGTACAGAAGGTCCGCACGTTAACCCCTACACCAAAGCCTGAGGGCTAGTTTTGGGTTAAACTGTGATCATTTTTTTGGTATTATATAATTTTATTATTAAAATAAAATATATAATAAATATACTGAAATGAATAATTATCTTGATAGATGAAGAGTTAAAAGCCCTTTAATAAACCTGTTGGAATTAAATGGAAAATTCTTTTATGCAAATCGGCTTAAATATGGCCTAAACATAAATAAACAAGTCATTTCCTCCCTCCTCTTTTATTTATTTCCCGGACCGATGATTAGATTAAAAAATTCAATCAAATATTTATTTATAATATATTTTATCGCGAGGAATTATATATAAGTGAATGTTTTTCTTTCGCCTAAAATCTTTTAAATCTTTCGTTGCTTTTTATAAAATGTTTTTTTTTTTCTTCTTTGAGAAATAAAATTAATTAAATGGGGAATCTCTCTTGCTTTTCGCCCTCTTATTATTTTCTTATCCTTTTAAGATATAATCTCATTAGTTATCCCGAGAGTTTTGCTCACGATTTGAAATTGGAGGTTACCTGGGAATTTCATCCCGTATACTATCTATATAAAGCTTTTATTCTCTCTAATAAGTCGTGATAAATCTCTAAAGACCGGAATTAGTGGTCCTTAACTCCCAACCGTCAGTCTTGTGAACCTTTGCAAACAAAAAAAATTGATAATTACATTTAGAACCCTTTGGCGATAACCGAAATAAATAAGAATAAGCTAGAAAAATCTGATAAACTTTATCTTATTGTCAGGTGGAGCAGGGGAGGGGGGTAAGACAACACAGCGATTTTCAAACATGTGCACCAGCTTTTATTTGATGATGGAACTATCACTCGATCGGATTATATAAAACTTGGAATTCGCCGAAGTTTCGGTCACCCATCACGACCTTCACTAGGGCAAATATTGTTAAATATTCACGATCTTATTTTAATAACTATTGCAATCATATACAATTTTTTTTTTCTCTCTTTACTGTGTACAAAAAATTATTATCGACTTGCTGTTTCATGCTTTTCTTGATTCAGTGATCTGATTTTTCCTTACCTATGTATATATGCAATATATATATTGAGAGATTGTATTGGATTCATGTCAAAAATTCGATGTCGAGATTTTGATGGATCTTCACGTTTTGAGGTCCCCTGAATCCAAAAACTGGTTTTCGCGACATGGTCTGTTCGTGTGTGGTGTGTGTGTGTTCAATTTTAAGCATGAAGGAATTGAGCTAGGAGGTTGAAATTTTATATTTAAGTTAGGCACCCTCCTAGGGCGTGAAAATAACCTTTTAATCAAAATCGGCCATAGAGTATTAGTACTTTACTGATGTACTTTTTCAGTTTTTTTCGATTTTTCCAAAATTCGCTCCAACGATATTGATTAAAA
>JAKCPI010025485.1:0-35711 GCA_023213315.1 Euborellia annulipes | reverse complement strand
GCAGGTGTCGATCTATTTATATTAATAAGTGATTTACCCTCTAATGATTCATTTCCTGTCCTTGGTGATTTGACCCTTATCTTTCGTGAATTATTTGATTAGATCGTATTTCTGTTAAAATATAGACAATATAATTAAAATGTTTATTTATATTTAAAAATCATAGAAGTTTTTGTAAAAGAAATCGTTATCGTATGAATTATTTCCTGTTTATAAATTTAAAAGTTTTAATCTAGGCCCTTAGTAATGGGAATTAACAAATAAATCTGGTGAAGTTATCTTGAATAATCAAAAGATGAGGAGTGTTGTGCGGTCCTGTTACATCATATTTTTACTACTTTCTCTTACCTATGTATATATGTAAATATATATATATATATATATATAGAGAGAGAAAGTATTGGATTCATGCCCAGTAAATTCGATGTCGAGATTTTATGGATCTTCACGTTTTGGAGGTCCCCTGGGTAAACTTGATTGAAAGGTGCTGGAGATACGGTTCAGAACGAAAATATCTCAAAAAAACGAAAGTGTTGCTAGGGGTAGAAATTTTATATTTAAGTTAGGTACCTCCCTCGAACGTAACATGAAGCTTTTGAACAAAATCGGCCAAAGTGTACTAGTACTTTTACTGGATGCACTTTTTCAGTTTTTTTTTTTTCGATTTTCTCCAAATTCGCTCTAACGATTTTGATTAAAATTCAAAAATCTATTATTTTTTAAATGCTCTGATATACTACTTTTGGTAGAATGTTGGCCAAAACCTGGGATTTCATTTATTGGACTATTTTTTTTTTCACACAGGTTTTGGCATAGCATTCTACCAAACGTCTAACCAACGTCTAAACAGGTAATTACCATGGTCAATGCTCTGCCGAATTAAAATCAATTATCCCACCCAATGCAACATATTCACGGAACACAAGAGAGGCATCTTCCCAGCATCCCTATGCTGTTCAGATCACGACTAACAGAACAAAACAATTTCATTCTTCCTTTATCCCCATGACCTCCCGTGATTGGAACAAGCTCCCTGCGTCTATCTTCCCCAAAACCTACAATCTTCAGACTTTCAAGTCTAACCTCAACAGGCATCTTCTCAGTTCCCGCAGTTGAGTTTCCCCTTTATGCTTCTCCTTTTTGTTTTTATTTTCTTCCTGGCTGCATGTGACTATTGGTCATTATAGGTCTTCGGACCTTATGCACCCATTCCAAAAAAAAAAAAAAAAAAAAAAAAAAAAAAAAAAAAAAAAAAAAAAAAAAAAAAACGTTTCTCTGTCACTACCAAAACCAGGATTTCATTTCGATTCGAAAAGACGTCCGTTTTGCTATTTCCATGCAACGTTTTAACAAATAGTATTTGTCCTATCCGACAAAACGTACGTTAAGAAGTAGCGTGGAAACCTGTCTTTAAAAATAATTGACAAATGTCTACAGTGAAAATCTCAAAAGCCAAAAAGCAAAAGGCTTAAAAAAAATCATCGGACTGCCGGATCCGAACCCCCCGACCCTTGGTATACAAGCTAGGCGCGCTACCAACTACGCCAAGCCCGGGGCATTATACTATTTATAGATTTTTTTTTTAAACATATACATTTTTTATATAGTCTTTTTCTGCATCTCAGGCCATATAAACTTGAGTATTATTGTTTACGACTCAGTGACCCAGGCGCATTTATTTAATATTCATCTGACTGCCTGGGATCTGAACTCCCTCATCTTAGCTTTTGAGGTTCTCAAATACATTTGTCACTATCTTTAACCTCTCGACTACCGGGGCGGACAATACAAATAGAAAATTATAAATAGAAGAACAACAAAATTTTTGTTTAAGATGCGCGTCTTGAAAAACCATTAATACCCGATTCAGAAGCTGGTTACTCTAGGCGGCAAGAGATGGCGTTAGTTCTTCCTATAGGGAAACAAGCGTTTTATTCCATTTCATTTGAAAGGTTCCAGCAAATTAATTAAAGGCAAAAAATTAATTACAATGATTACTAATTTAATTATCTATAAGATATAGACCGAATTTTTTTAAAGTATCTTTTATTTAATGTGATTAATCTAAATATTTTTTACTTTTTTTTTCGAAAATCAAAAAAAGGGCTTCTATAACTTGTAGATATTTTAAATAGCTTTAATTAAAAAAAAAAATTTGTGGTCGATAGCTTCAAAATTGTGGCCGCTATAAACTCTCAAAATCAGCACCTCGAGACGCCCACCTTAAGCGATATATTTTTTTTTTTTTTCTACTTTAAAGAAAGGAGAAGAAAGATAAGCTAAATAAATCTGTTTATATTATCAAAACAAAATTATGAATTCATTTTTTATTTCTGTTTTCCAAAAATAATAATAACATTGGCAACCCACTCTCTCTAAGCTTTGAATAACTTAATTAAATTCTCAATAATAATCATTTCAAAACAGAACACCCACTCTCGTATTTATGAATCTGTTTTATTCATTCAACTTTGATTGCTTTTATCTTAAAATATAAATAAATAAAAAAATATGACTTTGATCTTTGGTCCGCCTACTAGCTATGCAACCCACTTTTATTTATCAGCGGTTTACATTCTCTTACGGTCCTGGGATAAAAGGATTCACAATATTTAATAAATGCTGCTGATGCATTGAGCTTATCATGTTCTATGAAGTGAGCAAAAGAAATGTACAGATGTCATTTGTGTCAAAGCTTTTTTTTTTTTGGATAAATAAAAACTAGAATTGAATTTTTATACAAACGGATAAAAATGAAATAAAATCACATTTGATATTAATTTCTTAATTTATATTTATACCATATTATTATAATTTTTAAACAACTTTCTTCTCTTTGATGAAAGATTTTTTTTTTATTTTTCATTAAAAATTGATACAACGTTGTAGACTTTGGCCAAAAAATGTCTTTGATACTAAAAATATAGGGTAAGAAAAAGTATAAATAATAATAGAGTAAAACCCTTCTTAACCGGCCTGTTCAGGACCGAGACCCCGACCGGTTAATCAGAGGTTCTGGTTTCGGTGAAAAAATTGATTTTCATACATTTTCATCAGACGTTTTCATTTTTAAAATAGACGGGGGTTAAAAGGACTTTAAGAGGGCGGCGATAGGTGGTAGACTACCTCCAGAAAGGGGCTATGAGCCACAAAACCACTGGTCTAGTGTCACTGTTAAAAAATGAGGAATTTTTTTCTTTACTCATAACGTATGAGGAGAAATTACAATAGTTTTATATTCTCTGAATGTTGAAGAAAATTAGGGTCCGACCGAAACAAGATTTTCAGCCGAAACCGAAACCGAAACCGAATATTCGGCCTCAACCTTAGTTTCGGCCGAAACCGTAACCGAAACCGAAACTTGTATTTCCTATAATTTTACTTTTTTTTTTTTTTTTTGAATTTTTTTCCCTCCCGTGAAAATCATTTTACCTTTTTTTTTAGGGAGACTAAAATTTTTTTCTCCCTCAAGAGCAAATTATTTGACCTTTTTACTTTCTCTTAGCCTATATATGAAATATATAGGAGAGAAAGTATTGCGATCATGTCAAAAAATTCGATGTCGAGATTTTGATGGATATACATGTTTTGAGGTCCCCTGAGTCCAAAAAAAGTGGGTCCCGCAAATTGGTCTGTGTGTGTGTATGTATGTATGTGTGTGTGTATGTATGTATGTGTGTGTGTGTGTGTGTGTGAGTGCGTGTGTCTGTATGTGTGGACAGATTTTTAGCATGAAGGAATTGAGCCACCGGATTGAAATTTTATATTTAACTTAGGTACCTTCCCACACGCTCAAAATAAGCTTTTGAACAAAATCGGCCAAAAAGTACTAGTACTTTACTGATGTACTTTTTCAGTTTTTTTCGATTTTCTCAAAATTCCCTCCAAGGATTTTTTTTTAAAATTCAAAAATCAATTATTTTTTAGATGCTCTTTAAAATGTATATTCTCATTTTGCCGTTGAAATCTTCTGAAGACCACTTTACTCTTGTTCTTCATAGGAAAGATAGAAATGGTTGCCATGGTAACGGAATTTAAATCTTTTTCTTTTTATTAGATTAAAAATCAATTATTATTTAAATTCCCATTTTTTTTTTAAATTTATTTGTGTCTTTAATTGTTTCAAAGAAAACATATATGTCGCTCTCTCACTTGCAAACATTATCGTCTCTCTCTACTCTTTTTAAATTCCCTTTCCACCTTATCTTCGCATAGGAACAATGTTAATTTCCTATAGGGATTTGTATGTTAATTTAGATTCAAAAGGGGGTCCCCTTTAGAACTTTTTAGGCATTTAAAATTTTTTTTTCCAATTCTTATGAAATTTTGTATTTATTTACGATTCTATATTGTGTATAAAATGTCCAAATATGAGATTAAAATTTTGAAAAATAACCATAGTTTATTTGAAGCAGTCAACATTTAAAATGCAAGTTTGAAACTAAGGTGCTATCGGAAACTAAATATATCTCGACACAAAAAATCTGGTGTGAACAGCACAGTGCGCAACTTTCTCTTACCGAAGGGTAAGAGAAAGTTGTGTGCTGTGCGCCAGTCACACCAGATTTTTTATTTTTTTTTGCATGCGAGTCTCATCCCATTTTTTCAGACTCTGGTTTCGGCCGGCCGAAAGGTTCGACCACTTTTTGGCCGAAACCATGATTTTTGGCCGAAACTGGCCGAAACCGTAACCGAAACCGAATATTCGGTCGGTTCCTAAAGAAAATACTTTGAAAATATAAAAATAAATAAAAATAATATACAATTTAATATTTATTAATTCAAATATCTTTTGTCAATAATTTGTGATTCATTGGGGACAATATAAGAGCACACAATTATTGTCTTTCTACTATAATATTACCTTTTTAGAGAAATGAAAAGGATAAAATTTCAATATTTCATGTATTTTTTTTTTATTATTTTAATTTTTTATCATTTTAATCACTTAGTATGATCAATATACAAAACAAGATTTTTGATAAGAATACACATAAAATAAAGGATTGTGAAATACGATATTTTATTAAAATAGAGTATAAAAGTACTTTTAGTTTAGAGGCGACAATGGCTAGGATTGTTTTAATCTTTTTGATTTATCTCTCCTTCTCTGAAGGATCCCTTTTGGATGAAGTCATTCAAAAAACTCGATGCAATTCAATTGACGTTTTGATCAACATCACCAAAGAATATTTCGATCCAACTTTTCCAACGTTCATCATTTATGATCAGACTCCTACTTTTCATTTACATTTATTTATAAAACAACTAAACGGTATGATGGTAATGTCAGATGAAGGAACTTTAAGTATGCTTAAAAAAAAGGATCGGAATTCGCCTTTATGGATTTAATGTTATACTCTTTGCCGTGAATTCCAATATGGCTACTTATTTCTATAACATGGATAAACTTCTCTATTTCATTGATTTAAGAAACCAGACAAATGAAGTAATAGAAGAAGAAACAATGCAATATATGAAGAACTTAAGCACTACTTTGAAATATACGGAAGGTTTATTTCGTAAACTTATCCTTTTTCAGTTTTCCGATGATCAATTTGAATTGTGGGTGGTAAATCCTTATTTGCCAATTCCAAGAAGAATCCCAAACTTGAAAAAAGCTTATTTTAATCTCAAACCCGATGTACATGAAAGAAGGATCTTTGGATTTACTAATAACGAAAAAGAAATTATAGAATTGAAAAATATAAAAGGAAAACTTGGTTTTATTAAAGAATATTTAGCAAAAAAATGGAATATTTCAAACATAAGATTTCCATCTTATCACAATGCCATGGTGATAGAAAATCAAGCAGACAATTATGAGAATTTAGAATTGCAAATTTATAATGTGGTCACGATGTGTTTTATCGTTCACAAAAGTCCACAATATCCTCTTTGGCAAATTCTTCATCGGAGTTTAGAATACAAAGTTTGGATCGCTTGCTTCTTCTCTGTTATCATTTGTTCTATTTTTTGGTACTTTCTCATTAAATTCCACCCCGAAGAGCAAACATCGCCATCTCTTTATGACACTTTTGGACAAAATTTAAGCCTTATGATATCAGAACCTGTGGATTGGTTTTTTGAAATGGAAAACAATTCTTTGAGAATCCTATCAGTGAGTATTCTGATCGCATCAATGGTTATTATTTGCGGAATTCAATCTGCATTTTTCTCACTTCTTGAAGCGCCCGGGCGATATCCACATATGAATTCTATTCAAGAGATCAGAAATACCAATTTAACAATTCTATGCCAATATCGATATGTCTGTAGAAGTTTAATGACTCTTAATAAAACTCGAATTTATCCTGATTTGGAGGCGAAAATGATGAGAGCGAAGAGACCTGGCAAAAGTAAAGATCTTTCCCATCTCAATCAAGATCCTGGTGCGGCTTTAATCTTCTCTTGTGAATTGGGCAGCGAATTGTTGAATTCTGTTCCTTTTTATAAAGAGAAATTCCACATTGTGGAGGAAAAAATTGGACTTTATTTATATGGCTATGGAACTAACGCTTTCCCTTTTCTCAAAGAACTTCAATCATTTCTCTTGAATATTTATGCAAATGGGATCGCCCAATGGTCGGATAGCATTCTGACTTACATTAAGATTATTAGAGATATCTCTAGTAATAAAATCCCTAATGAGGGCGTGAAAGGTTTCTTATTAAAAGATGTTCAAATTGCGTTTTTTCTTTTATTAATTGGTCTTGGCATTGCGACATTTGTCTTTATATTTGAATTATTATTCAATTGTAGAATAAGAAACAAAAAATAGAAATTTAAATTTTATATTGTCGATGTAAATAAGACTCTTCAAGTGTAGAAATTTACCTTAAAATATTTTTTAAGTTATCTTAGGGTCGGTTGCTTCAGTTCTAATTACCTTGTTATCCCTCGGATAAGCTATGTGATCGTAGTTAACTAGTTAAGGCCCGAAGGTGTGACCCGTGGCTCAGAAAGGACGTTAGCTTCTCGTGCCTAGAGTCCGGGTTCGCTTTCCGTCCCAAGTGAGAAAAATTTATTTCATTTGAATTTACTACAAATCATTTGAAATAAGGGATGAGGTCTAAATGGCCTTAGATGCCGAGAAAGACATATTTTTTATAAATGATGCTTTTATTAAGTTGCTGACTTGATTCCTTACACCTCAAATAGCTAATTATATGTGAAAAAACCCATTTTTTTTTAACCCGAAAGTAAAGCGCTGTTTTATTTACTATCTCTCGGATAAGTTTTCTAGTTGACTAGACCTGAAGCAGCCGGCAAATTAAATCTGAATTTCTCTTTAATCTATTTATATTTGCAATATACATAGTAATAATGATATTATCAATTCTTTAGATGTTTACTGTAGGACCAATGAACTAACTCTGGGAGTTTTATTAAACTTGGTGCATCCCGTTGTTACTAGCACCAGCTTTCTTCTCAAATCTTCATCTTGCAACTTTTTATTTTCTCTCAGCTCAGCTCCTGTGTGCTCTAAGATTTGACAAAAACAGTTAAAAAAAAAAAAAAAAACTCTGAATTTTGTGAACTTATGTTCGTTCCTCTTTCAAGTGTTCTTTATGTGAATATATTAAAAGGTGTTTTTAAGAAAACAAAATTTCACTATTTATATGTTAAACAGTTTTTCCACAATTTTAAAGTGAAATTCACCGTTTGTGTCAAGTTGACATGTTCCATTTGGGTTATTTAGTATCAAACTACTTTTTGTATTATTTCATTTGCATTAATTGCCATTTGGGTTTTTCATCTGACCAGGACTGTATTTCTAAAAAGGCTGCAGCCTAGAGCGGCAACAAATTTAGGGGCGGCAAAAAGGCAATTTATTCAAAAGTTAGTATTTCCCGTTCGAACATACAGTATATTGTAAAAAATAAAACATTGTACAAAACAAATGTATTAAGCATAATGAACTGTAGGGGGGGGGAGGAATGGGCTTTAGCCTATACTCTTAAATCCGGCCCTGAATCTGACTCAAATTAAGTTATGAAAAGCGGTTAAATAAATTGCTTCGGCGTTATTACTTTATTTTTTCAGGCTCTTTATTTTATTTTTTTGCATTCCGAATGGTATAAATAAATGTGCCTGTTTAATTTTTATCGTAATTTTTGTTTCTCATTTAAAGTCTAGAACTTTTTCCTTACACCTCAGATAGCTAATTATTTTTAGAAAAAAATTCATATTTTTAACTCGAACGTAAAGCGAGTTTTATTAGCTATCTGTCGGATAAGTTTACTAGTCAACTAGAATTGAAGCAACCGGCTTTTTCCCTTTTCTTCTAACATCCTGAATTAAAAGGTTTATGTTTTCAAATTCATACAATATTAAGGTTGTTCGGATAGTACCCCGTATGTCATAATAGAATCTAAATTTTTTTACAAATAAAATTAAAAATTTGAATGCCAAAATTCTTTATTATAATTTAGTCGTGACCTATCATAGTTTGTAAGTGTATTAAGTTAATAATTTAATTACCAAAAATAATAAATGAATGACTTTTGACTTGAGCAGTTTTTCACGTAATATAGATCTGGCACCATTGCATTTATCAGCTTTATCTTCAAAGTCTTCAATTTTATTTTATTTAATATATTACAATGATTAATGCAAATCGGTTTAAACACAATGGACGATTTGCTAGAAAAAATATCGTAAAATGGAAAAAAAAAACTGTAACTGCCAGCGAGAAATGAGTATTATTTTATGCGACGTTGCCGGACTGGTCTCACTCTCAAAACTTCCTTATTTTTAAATATTGGCGACTGTCATTTTCGAGAATTTTTTGACTTTGTTCAAATATCTTTAAAAGCCTTCGGCATAAACTTTTGATTTTATGTTTAACGTATTCCTCGGAAGTGAATTGATAAAAATGTAAGTTTTTTGTTTTTTTATCTATTGCAGGAGGGGGCTATATAATTCGATATGTGTGCGTTTCGTCGATATCCCCCATAGACGACTACATGTTAAATTTCAATTTTTTAAAAATTAATTACACGATAACCATGCGTCAGATCTGCTTCAAAATTTTATTTTATACATATGTGATAGTGATTAATAACATATTAAAAAATTAGCTTTTAATCTAATAAAGTGCTTTAATGTCCCAACAACCTTAATAAAATAATAATAAAAAAAAAAAAAAAACGTTAATTTTATGCATTTTAATATTTTTATTTTCCTATCATCATCATCTCATTATAATCATCAAGGTATTGGATTAAACACAAATGATGCACGATCCAATATTTCCCAATAAATATAGTACTAGTAGGCAGGCTATATATATATATATATATAATCAAACAATTTATTTTGGCAGATTTTGTCAAGCATTTCATTTGGGGCTCCAAATAATCCAAATTAATTTATCAAACATTTCCCAGGTGTGGTAGCTTTTAACACGTGATTTGTTCATCATCAACTCTCAATTTTGTAAATCATAAATCATTAATTAACTTTAAAAAAAAAAAAAAAAAAAATGCTTTTATGCAGGAATTGATGAGCCAGCCAGCCACCTCTTATTAAATATTAAACATTCTATTAATATTGAAATATTCATAAGTTAAAAAGGTTTTAATAAATTAAAAAAAAAAAAAAAGGATACGTACATTACATCAGATATTAATTTTATAATTTTTTACTTATATAAAAAACTGGCTAACCGTAGAAATCGATTGTACCTTTGTGTGATGCTGCCAATAATCAAACGAAATAGAGGTGATTAAAAAAAAGAGTATACAAATAATATGGTATCCAATTTTACTCAAATATCAATTCATTTAGTTCTAGAGTACCCATATACTAAAAATAAAACGTGAAGATCCATCAAAATCTCGACATCGAATTCTCTCTATATATTTCATATATAGGGTAAGAGAAAGTAAAAATCTGGTGTGACTGGCGCACAGCACACAACTTTCTCTTACCTTCGGTAATCGAAAGTTGTGTTCTGTGCTTGTCACACCAGATTTTTTGTGTCGACATATATTTAGTTCCCGACAGCACGGAACATTTGAATTCAGATGTAAAATTTATAAGTATGGGAAAATATTTATATTTTGTTACCATGGCAACCATTTCTCCTATCTTCCCTATGAAATACAAGAGTAAAGTGGTCTTCAGAAGATTTCAATCGCAAAATGAGAATATACATTTTAAAGAGCATCTAATAAATAATTGATTTTTGAATTTAAAAAAAAATCGTTGGAGCAAATTTTGAGAAAATCGAAAAAAACTGAAAAAGTACATCAGTAAAGTACTAGTACTCTTTGGCCGATTTCGATTAAAAGCTTATTTTTCCGGTCCCGGGGGGTGTTTAACTTAAATATAAAATTTCAACCTCGTAGCTCAATTCCTTCATGCTTAAAATTGAACACACCCCACCCACCCCACCCACACACCCACAGACGAGACCATGTCGCGAAAACCACTTTTTGGATTCAGGGGACCTCAAAACGTGAAGATCCATCAAAATCTCGACATCGAATTTTTGACATGAATCCAATACTTTCTCTCTATATATATATTACATATATACATAGGTAAGAGAAAGTAAAAATATAAAATTGATACCATCAACTGCTGCTATTCTAACTACAATAGTTTTTTACTTTCTCTTACCTCTATATATGTTATTATATAGAGAGAAAGTATTGGATTCATGTCAAAAATTCGATGTCGAGATTTTAACGGATATACACGTTTTGAGGTCCCCTGAATCCAAAAAAGTGGTTTTCGCGACATGGTCTGTCTGTCTTTATATTAGGTTAGGCACCCCCATGGAACGTGACACGAAGCTTTTGTAAAAAATCGATCAAAGAGTACTAGTACTTTACTGATGCGCTTTTTCAGTATATAAATATTGTTTTATTGAAATCATTTGTTGCTCAATGTCTAGTTGGGCAATAAAAAATCTGGTGTGACTGGTCGCACAGTACAGAACTTTTCTTACCTTTGGTAAGTGAAAGTTGTGTTCTATGGTGTCATCTCTCTATCTCATCTCTAACTTTTAAGTGATTTTATAGCAATTTAAATAGATGTGGTTAGGTCGATTTTTTGCCATTTTTTACAACTTTAACGCGCCATATCTTTTAAACGAGTTGAGATATCAAGTTGAAATTGGGACTTTTTTCTTAGTCTCTATTGACTCTACCTATGACCCAAATTTCATAGAAATCTGAGATGGTGAGGTTAAAAGTGTATCGATTTGACGTGGAATGGGAGAAATCGTAACTTTAGGAATTAATAACTCAAAAAGTTATAGGGTTTCGGAATGAAAATAATTTTCCTTCTTGACCAAGACTGATTGATCTTACGCATCTACATATTTCCTAAAAAGAAAAAAATGATCAGAAACTGTTATAAAAAAAAATTCATCAACTACAACTTCAGTCTTCAAATAAAACAAGTCGTTGTATGGGAGCTATTTTTTTTTTTTTAGTGATGAATTTATCTTAAAAACTTAATCCCATATTAATTGACACATATGCCTAATAATATTATATTGATCAAAGAGGATGAATAATTAATAACCTGAATTTTGAGCCGGTTTTGTGTAGTAAGGAGCTTAAATTGAGCTGGTGCTTTTTTTCTCCTCTCCTCTCTGATAATGTGTTTACAAGCCTAATTATTGCATAAATAGATTGGCTCATTTGGTTTCATCAAATCGGATAATGACAAAGGGATTTAGCACTAATCAAGGGGCTCAAAGTTTTTTTTTTTTTTTTAAACGGATTAAGAGCTGACATTAAATGAAGGGAGGATATTTTTTAAAAAGTATGGTGTGTGAGAGAGAGAGAGAAAGTTATATCAATATTTTAGCGATTAAAATATTATTTTTAATCTGCTTATGTAAATTTAATTATATCTTAAAATACTTTGCGTTAGATTATTAAGGGATATTTTATTCAATTAAATTTTTAATTCAAAATATACAAATTTTTTTATAAGGATGGATATATATATCTGATGAAGGTGTTCAGAATCCGTAAAACTTCAGCCTGTATCCTTACTTCATTAAACAATAAACTTTGTAAACATGTATAAAGTCATATAGATAAAATGAATATGGAGAAAATATGCACAAACAAGTTGATTCAAAATTTGATAAAACATTAGCTCTGCAAATATATTTGAGAATGCCTACGCAGTCCATCTTCATTGAGCTTCAATTTAAAAATTACATAATAGTCATATCATTATGTGAGAACGTCTACTACAAGTAATAAACTACTTGCCATACCTGTCAGCTGTAATAGAGCTATACTTTTAAAAATAGTTGACCAACTTATAAAATACCTACATGTATAGTTTTCCTTGGTGACTAGCACATTAAAGAATTCATAATTTTGAATGACACATAACGACAAAAATTGTTGATCATTAGGACACGCCCGACATATGTTAATGTACGTATATTTGGATACTAAGTGCTTAAAAAGAATGCTGCCCTAATAGCTGTACTATATAATATCTCTATAATGTTCCAGTTAATTCATTGAAAGTGGATTAAACGGCCTAGGCATTCCGAAAAATTTGCTGTATAATAGTTTAGATTGTGTAAACAACTCGCTGGTGTATATTTTCTCCATATCCAATACCTCAACGATCTGTCCCAGCAAACACTTTAACTTAATAAAATAAAAATAAATGAGCTAACAGGTTTATTGCAATTTAATAAAACACAAGCCCTGGGAAGAATGAGGACCCGGCCAATAATTGAGCCTCTATTTAAAAATAATAATAAACATTCATTATTGGAATGTTTCGACAAGGATCCACTCTGCCATTTGCAGCCTACAAAGTATACATTTATTTTGTGAAAGGAGGAGCAGCCAATATAATCTCTGAGGCTCTATTTAGTAACTACCACTACTTTATTGGTACGTTTCAGATCTAGGTTCAACCGGCCTGGGATTATGAGCAAACTGATTTCCCGAAAATGTAGAATGTGATAAATTGGTCTCATTTAAACCTTTTGGCTCATGATTTAATGATTGTACATTGAGATAAATTGATTTATTTGATGACTGACCATTTGTTGACTTTTAGTTATTTTTGGTTCATTTGTAGGTTTAATTTCTTCTTCGATCTTCCTCTTCATAGAACCTTGAACTACCATCTATTCAGGCCAGTTTCCCCAAAATTTGATTTGTTCTTAGACTGTCCATATCTTCATCACTTCATCAAATTGGTTGTCCATTCGCTTGAGCAATTCGTAAAAGATAATTATTATCAACTTCTAGGTTAGGATGGTTAGAAAGATTATTTGTATAATAGTCATTCTTAGACCCCATATGGGGCCCAATAAATCACTCACAAAAAGATAATTCACTTAAAGTCAAGAAAATATTACGAAAACGGTAAAATTAACTTTTTTTTTTAATTTTTAAGGAGGGAAAAAAAATTTTTGTTTATCCTACTTCACCGCCTAATTGATCCGAGCCTCTATTTAAAAATAATAATAATCATTCATTATTGCAACGTTTCAATAAGGATCCACCCTGCCATCTTCAACTTTCAAAGAGTATATTGTTCAAATATTTATATAATTTATATACTCTTTGTAGGCTGCAAATTGCAGAGTGGATCCTTGCCGAATCGTTCCAATAATGAATGTTTATTATTATTTTTAAATAGATCTCAATTATTGGCTGCATCCTCTTTCTTTTCAAACATCTTATAATAAGACCTTAAGAAGAGTCTTGAAAAAATATTGAAATCCCCCAAGGCTAAATGGAGATGCTCAAAAATTCCCTGCTCATTGATTTCTATCACACCATATGAAAAATTAAAGCCAATTAATTATGATAATAAAATAATTAAATCTCTCAAATGAAAAAAATACAGTGGAATCTCGATATTTCGTATCCCGAAATATGAAGTATATAGAGAGAAAGAATTGGTTTTTTTCTTTGATCTCCACAAGAAAGAAACATTATTTATTAGGATATCATTTAACAGGATGTAATGAAAAATTATACTCAAAAATAATAATACTGTAGTTGATATTTTTAACTTTTTATGATACTTACATTTTTTGTACTTTATAAATGAAATTTTTTGTGGTATAACCAAATAATATGCATAATATTATAGAGATAGATTATAATATTAGCCTAAAATTATTGAAGTTATATCTTGATGTCTGAAATAATCCTAAAAAGAAACAAAACCATTGATTAAGGAAATGAATTGTCACTTGAGTTCTAATTAGAAAGACAGTTATGACGTTCCATTTTAGACTGAAAGCTCAACATCTCAGATGGATCAAATGCAAAGATAAAATTACAATAAACAAAATAGATATGAATATTATCGTTAAGCAAAAACTTCTGGAAAAGGAAACTTTTCAGAAAAGAGATGTTTACTATTTAACACACAAAAGACGTTTAGCTCCCCAGTATACAAACAACTGACATCTGTGAGCCATGCTTCTTTCTGAAATTCCTCAGAATTTTCAGAGAAATTTGGAATGTTACATTTGATCCATTTTACTTTTGATCCCAGGCTCTCCTACATAAAATAGTATTATTTTAACAATTATACGTGAGGGATTTTATTTGTTTTTCAATAACCTAGGAATACTATAACATTTACTAAAATATCTGAAAAGAGTTGTCTGAAAATTTGCGGTACATGATTAAAGAAAGGCGAGAGTAACTGGATAGGGGGCCAGGCGGGCAAGCCCCTTAACCGACTAGTATAAAATAATTCCTTGATATTATTATTGCTTTTATTGTATCTAGACTACAATTTTCTTTTCCATTATGTCTTGTTAGAGAAGCTAAAAAGTTGGACCTCTGTTACAATTAGATCTTTCTTATAATTAACTACAATTTTTATTTTATTTTTTTTTTTGTTATAGTGCCAGTTCCGGTTCGACAACGAGTGCACGCTGACCCTCCCGGACAATCACAAGCGGGTGAGTGATCGAGCTGCGCTGATGTCTGCCCTGGGCGCCGGAGACAGCAACGTCGCCAACGCTGCCTCTTCTAGCATGATGACGGAGCAAGCGCTCCTGCCCGTAAGCACTTCGCCGCCGCCGCCGCCACTGCCTTTAGAATCCCGCCTCCGCTTCCCGATCGACGACATTGCCATAACATCTCATTCACTAACATATTCAATATCACAAAGAGAAAGAAAATAATTTAATAATATAGAAGGGAGGATACAAAATAAGCTTTCTGAATGGCACGATATTAACGCCATCTTTTAGCAATTTCTTTAAGGTCCGGAGCACACGTTACTTGACCCACTCACTGTCTGCTGTGTTGCACCCTGTTTCAGTCTCAAATCACTTTGATCTCTCTGTCAAGTAGCGTTTTTATTCCCTGGACTTAATTTGTGGGATTTGTTCGAACTTTTTCTTCTTATTATGAATAGGCGTTTGGTTAAAAAAAAAAATATTTATGGTGATTTTCCAAAAACATCTTCTCAATTCTGAAAAGATATCTGCATAAACAATTTTACATATTCAAAAAAATCAAAGTTGTGGTAGAGACTATATATAATCAGGAAGTTATTTAGGCATTAATTGTGGTTTAATTTATTTTCCTATATATATAATTGCGAAGTGTCCGTCCGTCTGTCTATCAGGCTCTGTTTGACCAACTCTCCGTTGAAATTTTGCTCTATTATGAAGGATTCAGAAAAAAATGACTCTTTTTTTTAGAGAACGCCTAGGAGTTGGGCAACCAGAAGTGTAAGGGAAGAGAAACGAAAGAGAAGAAGCAAGGAGAGGCTTGGCTTAGCTTAGCTCCACCTTTGAATCAAGGGCGGATACAAGGGGGGGGGGGGGTAAAGGGGGTAATTACCCCCCCCCCCGAGATTTGAAAAAAAATACGTTTTTTTTTGCGAAAAAATGAATTTTTAACGTAAATTTTAAAAAATGAATACTTAAAAATAGTATTTGTTTGAATAAGAAAATTCCCGCTCTCTAAAAAAAAGGTAAAATATCTAAACGGTTGAAAAAAATTAGAGGTTCCGCGAACAGCACATGAAAAAATTGTTGGTTCCTCTGGTGGAAAAAATTTTGGCTCTCTAAAAAAAAAGGTAAAATATTTTTACGGGCGGGAAAAATTTTTGGTTCCGCGAACGGCACATGAAAAAATTTTTGGTTCCGCAAAATCCAAGTTTTGGTTCCGTGAAAAACAAACTTTTTCGTACTCCCCTGGTGCTGTTGCTCAATCAGCCCGCGGCCCACGGGTTGGAAACCGCTGCCCTAGAAAAAGGAATATGTTAAGATGCGGAAAACCGTTAATAGCCGATTCAGAAGCTGGTTACTCTAGGCGGCAAGAGATGGCGTTAGTTCTTCCCATAGGGAAACAAGCGTTTTATTCCATTTCATTTGAAAGGTTCCAGCAAATTAATTAAAGGCAAAAAATTAATTATTTTTTTAACACAATGATTACTAATTTAAGGACACCTTAAGGGAGTAGAACGTCAACCCCGTCTACAACCTCTGACCAATACCTGGAAAAATATATGGGGGCAAGTGGGAGTGAAGGAGGAGGGTTTTTTTTCCCCACTTATGATATAAAAAATAGTTTAATTCCATTATCTTACCTATTATTTTTTTTCTTATTGACAAAAACCAGAGTTATTTGATTAAAACTTAAAATAAAATTCTCAAGGTGGGGATGGAGAAGGGAGGGGTAAGAAAATTTTTTGTGGGCTTGCTGGTGTACAGGAGATTCCGCTCTTCTTCTACAATTAGGATTATTCTTTTTGTTTATTCCTATAAAAACTTCTAATACAAAATTCTGCTTTCCTTCTTTTCTATTTATTACTTAGGGTCTTTACAAGTTATTTATACTTAGATTTGCGGGCAAACATAAAGTAACCACTTTGTAACTAAAGGCCATGTGAATTATTTCTACCTTTTCTAATCCCAGGACACATTCAACCCTCCCGAACTTGATATACGTTAGCAAAAGTTGGTCTACTATGTAGATTAGAGTAGGCGAAATATGAGAACACCTAAACTTTATCCGATTAAATATTTCATTATCGATCTTTTGATTGCACAAAAAATAATTTGCCATTTTTTTTTTTAATTTTATTCAATAACCCTAATCAAATGATGATATTCACAATATCAATATTGTTTCGATTTAATACATAATTAGATATTCCAGGAAGTAAAAGTGAATAAGGGGAGGGGGTGAGTGGAGGGGAGGGGTGGGGGTGGATTGTTTTCCCATTTACATGCTTATATAGCTTTGTTAATGAAAAGCAAACATAATTATTAGATCAAATCAACCATAGATGCCTAAATATAATTTAAAAAAAAAAAAGAAATTCCTTTCGAAATTTCATATTAATCGAATTTGTTAAAAATAAATCTGGCGTTGCCACATTTACTGATTATTATATTTTAAGCCCGCATGCTACGTGTTTAGAGAAGGGGTTAAATTTTGTGTACAAGAAAAAAATTAGTTTTTGTTTCTTTTGTTTATTATCCCACACGCTTCGGTTTTGATTAGAACCATCTTCAGGGTAGTAAAAGACAATTTTTTTGAGTTATTGCTCTGTCCTTACTCTTTCTGATTTTTATAATACATACGGTTATGTTACAATATAGGTCTAATATCTTTTTAAAATTATATTTTAATATTAGATGTTTAATTATTAAACACTAGGTGATGTGTTTGAATATATATTTTGAATTAGAAAATGGAAGACATATCAGCTGAGAAATTAAATAATTTTAACAGGTAACGTTTCGGTCGTCAATACTGGTTTGCTCAATTTGATTAATTAGACTTTCAAAAGGAAGTTTATTCGAAGTAAACAATTTTTTATTTTAAGTTGGATTTTATTGCGACTGTTTCTGTACAGAATGAATCTCGGAAACTGTTAAACTGGAATTTATTGCAACTGTTTCTGTACAGAGTTTAACAGTTTCCGAGATTCATTCTGTTCTTCTGTCGCAATAAATTCTAACCTAAAACAAAAAATTGTTTTACTTTCCACTTTTGAACATCAAAAGTTCGAGTCCTTTTGAAAGTCTAAAATCTTTTTTTGTATGTTTAATGATTTACTGGCGGCTTCTCTTATTCAATGACTTCTAAAAGTTAAATCAGTGGGTGAATAAATTCCTAATAATTTCGGATTTCTCTTCTGTCTGTCTGTCACGCTCGGTTTGACCGACTTTCTGTATTTTGTAATGAAATTTACTTTGCATTCTTTTAGAGAGAGTCCCCAAATAAGGAGGCTCAATAAAATTGCTGAAAATCCAGAATTTTGCCCTTTGGCAAGCATTTGGTTTTCCCTCGCCTCATCAAAAATGAATGCCAATTAATTATATTTTTCTTTCTTCGCCTTTATTATTCATTCGGTGCGGGGTCGGCTGTATGGGGTCGGCAGAATGGTTTTTTTGCGACCGGAAGAAATATTTATAGAACAGGCCGGCCCATCGCACGGTCTGACGCCTGTTGAAATTATAGAAGGAAGGGACAGACATATAAAAAATATGACTGCCAGTCCCAGCTCGGGTAGCTCATGGTCGCCATCCACGTACCCACAAGATGTGGGCCCCTGAGCAAGCAAATTAATTATATTAAATTTCTCAAATGGAAAATTATAAAAAATTCTTAGATAATTAAATTTTCATTTATAACAAAGTTCTAATGGGCTCGCTGGTGTAGCGGGCTTCTACAAAGAAGATCCGCGTTCAAATCCTGGGCGTGCGGGATTTTTTCATTAAATAAAAATATTTATTTAATGTAATCAAATCCTCAAGCAGGAATATTGGATCTCACCACAATAGCGACAACCTCTACGAGGTTAAGGAGTTGAGTCCTGTGGAAGGGATGAATAAAGATGGTTCTCTCTCAGTGATGCATTCTTCGAAAGGAGTAGGCGTCACGAGAGTCCTTCCTTGAATAGAAGAGGTTGGATAAAAGGAGCCAATAATAAGGATTAGTTCACTAGCTAGAGACGAAAGAAGGAGGAGGAGTTAGAGATAGGAAATAATGTAACTTCACGGGGTGGCGGGGGATGGCTACGGCCAGAGGCCGGCTGGGTTTGAGGTGTGTGTCTTCGTGCACGAAAGCACCTCGGGCAAATAAACGGGGATCGCGATAAAAATTTCAAATAATAATATAATAATTTATGGGCATTTAAAGTGAAAAAAAAAAAAATTGTTGAATATTCATAGACTCTTTTCTTTTCTCTTTGTATGTGATATTGACACCAATTCATTTAATCACTTATTCATTTGAATCAAACAAATTCTCATACATTATTTCATTCCCTTCATTCCTTCATTGTCGTCGTCTCGGGAAAACCTTCTGGGCTTTACTCTTAATTGAAATGTACCTCTAAGGGATCCAACTGGAACCACAACCAAAGATTTATCTTATTTGCTAACTAACCACAACATTGAATTAATTACGTCACAATTACAATTCAAAAATTATTAGAGCTACATTTCAATTAACCTCCTTTCTCTATCCCTGTAGTTTAAGTAGTTATTACATCTATATTTATTTATTTTTAGAGTAATTTCTTAATATTATTATCATCAAAATAAGTAGTAAATTTATTTGTGGCCTTACTTGAACTAGACCTGGTAGATTTTTTTTTCTTTTCTTTGGTTATCCTCGTAATATTTTGGAGACGCTTCTTCGATATATATTTTTATTTTGCCTGAATTATTATATCGCTATAATAATGGAAGACATCATCAAATAAGATGAATCTGCCATATTTCTGCTTATCTCAAAGGGCAAATAAAAAGAGCGCTGATTAAATATTTTTCAAGTGAATTTGTTGTCATGAATAGAATTCTTTAGGAATGTTTAATGATCCTTGTGATTATCGATTTCCTATTTATGACATCGTCTGTATGTTTTAGTTAAGGTATTATTTATTAAAATGGTCTTTTTTTTATTAAAATAGCGATGGAATTGTAGTTAAAGTCTAATTTTCTTAAAATATATGAAAGATTTCTCTTATTTTTCGATGGAATTTATTTACTATACCAAGGTGGTACGTAAATTGTTGGTGAGCTAAGCGCCCCATTGCTCCCGGAAATCGAACCCAGGATCTCCAGCTTTTCCTGGCGCCGGCTATCCATTGCATCAAGCCATCAGACCCTCGACCCCGAAAGGCTGGAGATCCTGGGGGCTATGAGGCGCTTGGCCCACCAACAAAAAACATACAGTCTTGTTAAATTATTTATTAAACAGTTTTTTAGTGTAGACCAGTAAATAATTTATATGAAGATCAGTAGTTAAATTCTTGGTCACTTCAAGGTGGTGGTTGAAGAATAAATAAAACTAATTTTCTTAAAAAAATATGTTTTATTTATATCAGAGCATTTTTTGGACATCTGCGCAAGATCCACTTGTTTCGGCACCATGAATTGCCGTCTTCAGAGCTAATTTAACTCTCCACTAAACATCTTTACAATAGTGAAGGATGATTTTATGTAAATCATAAAAACTTCAATGTCAAAAACTTGACATTGAAGGTTTTATGTTTTACATTTGTTAAAATCCGCTTTCTCTATTGAAAAGATGTTTAGTGGAGAAATTGGCTCTGAAGACGGCAATTCATGGTGCCGAAACAAGTGGATCTTGCGCAGATGTCCAAAAGAATGCTCTGATATAAATAAAACCTATTTTTTTAAGAAAATTTGTTTTTTTTTTTTATTCTTCAACCACCATCTTGAAGTGACCAAGAATTTAACTACTGATCTTCATAATAATATTAATTATTTATTTTTTTTTTTTAGTACTTAGCCAACCAAAGTGATGTTAAACTCACTATTAAATTAAAATGTAGAGAGATTTAACGATTACACAAATAGCGTTTCGGTTTATTTTAATTAAATCATTTTTAGTCCTTATTCCAACGATTTTTAAATAAATATTCAAAATCTTTTTGCACAAAATTAGTCAAATTTTAGATAAATTGAAATTAAAAACGATTAAATGATGTTTCAACTAGAGCCAACGGCTAATATCCACCTCATTATTAATAAATCAAGATGTTTAAAAATAATTGAAAAAAAAATCTTATTCCCGCATTAATATTTATAAACAGAAGTGCAAATTTGCTCTTTAAGATAAGCAGTGAGTGTATCTTTCTAAAAAATAAAATCCCGGCGCTGATGATTCACCGCCAAAAGGACGTAGGCTATACATCCCTTAATTTGTGCTTTTAATCTGCGGCGTCGGCATGTCTGGCGTTTTGTCAATGGCGGCCAGCACGGCACGGCATGGCACGTCTTTATTTTGTTCGTTGTTTATTATTACGTACCGTATATATCAGAGAGCACGTGCCTGCAAAGTCGTTTTTTTTTATTAATGTAAAGGCAAATTGAAGAGAGAGAGAAGATGATGATTAGATGGCAGAGTTGGCCTTTAATCCTTTGTAATGTACTGTTGTTGTTGTTGATGTTGTTGTATTGTCACTACACTCCCTTTATTTACATGGGACTTGAACTTGGACATCAATTAAACATTCCATCGAAATGTTTTCTCTTTTGTCTTGTTTTATTTAACCTAGGACGTTTTTAAAATTATTTGTTTTGTAACAAGTGGTTGTAGATGCCTTTTTATTTATTGATTGATCTTAATTTAAAAAAAATTCATTCTTAAAGGTAATAGCGAGTTTTTAATTAAACAATACCTTGGGGAATGTCTCAGCTTGTAAGCGTTGCGGGTCTAGTCATGGAGTGTTTGTCCCTCTAGCTTTACTTAATCATATTCTGCGACACTGCTACAATCGCAGCAGTAGTTACTCTGCGTCAAGCAGAACGAAATGACGCCCATTTCGAGCTCACAAGCTTATCAGCGCTATTTTAGTTCGATTTGACCTCACTAACTAGCGTTTGATTTGGCAATTATAAGCGATTGTAAGCAAACAAGTTGGCGTAGGAAAATTAATTCCTATCATAGGTGGTTTAATAACAGCATTAGTAGAATTATTTGATATGGATGAAGAAAATAAAAACCTTTATAATAAGGAATTAATCGAAAAAGATCTGTGGCTGTAGGCTTAATGCTGATGGAGTCATGAAAAAAAAAACAAGAAGAATGCAGCCAAATATTCTTTTATTTTAAATCTCGCCCTCACGGCTGACGTTTCGGCCCGAGGTCTAGGCCATCTTCAGAACTGTATACATATACAATGAGAAAAGCATATATATAGGCATAGGCGTAGCCAGAAATTTTCGATGGGGGGATTCAGGATGATTTCTCCCCCTCCCCCCCCCCCCGACTTATAGGGCAGTATAAGGCGTCTAATGAAATATATGACTGGCCAATCCGCCCTCCTGGACCCCCCCCTCGGATTGGCTCGGGCCCGCCCTTTTTTAATTAAGTGCCCCAATTTTTCATTCATCTCGTTTCAGGCAATAAAAAATGCAACCCTCACATCTTTAAGAATTTTAGATATATCCCTATTATAGCGGAGTTTCTGCCTGTTTTATTTCTCTTGATCCGAGTTTTATCTCACAAGTTGTGAGATCTCTTAAAAAAAAAAAATAAAAAAAATAAAAAATTTAATTATATAATAATTTTTATTATTTTTCATTTGAGGGATTTAATCAATTTTAGCAGGCTTTAATTTTTTATAAAGCAAGACAAAAATCAATTCTTTTCAATGGGAAAATTCTGAATTTTCTCGAATTTTTTGCGTTTTATTTAATAAAATTATTTTATTTTATTTTTTTTTTAAACTAGAGAAAATTATTATATTTTTTTACTTTCTCTTACCCTATATATGAAATATATAGAGAGAGAAAGTATTGTTTGTATTATAGAGCTTAAATATCTAGTCATGGCTTGGGTTCAATGGGGGGGGTTTGAACCCCCAAATCCCCCCCCCCCCGTGGCTACGCCTATGTATATAGGGCACTTTTTTTTTCAAAGCATTTGATATGCCTTATGATAAGCCTGGGATAGAGGTAAGGCTCTTATAACACACATTTACAATGTTGGAATTTTGTTGATTTTGTTATATACTATTGCCAGCCTTCTTTGAATAAAACATCACGTCAGCCTTGAGGGCGAGATTTAAAATAAAAGAATATTGGCTGCATTTGTCTTGTTTTTTTTCATGACTCAATCATCAATAAGGAATTAGAAAAAACACTAATAGGTTATGTATGACATTTTGAAAGAAAATTATTCATAATCTTTGAATATTTTTCAATGATTTTGGAAATATAAGGAAGGAACTTGCACATTATCTGAAATATAAACTGTTCCTCCCTAACAGCTTCCATCAAATAATAATACTCGTTAGCGTCAGCCACTTTTTTTATTTGACAGTTGAGTGCTCACACTGCCCTAACTAAGGGTGCGTTTGATTTGGCGCTTTAAGCGCTTATAAGCGCTTTTAGCGTTGCTCAAGCTCAACTCACAAATCAAGAAATAACGTCTTAATCACGTCATAACTTTCGCTTACAAATGTTTATTCTATTTAGTTAGGGCAGAGCGATCGTGAGCTCACATCTGTCAAAAAGAAAAAAAAAAATGGCGGAAGCTAACGAGTATTATTATTTGATAGATGCTGTTAGAGAAGAACAGATAGTTTGGACTTCAGATAATGACAAGTTCCTTCCTTATTTCCGAAATAATTGCAAAATATTAAAAGATTATGAATTGTTTTCTTTCAAAATGTCAACCTATTAGAGTCAGCCTAGTATTTATAAAAAAAAAACTCACATAATCTCTCCTTAAGGATTAAAACATCAATTTCTGAATTGTTTTTGAACGAGTCCATTTTTTTATTCTTTTTATTTTATTAAAATAATGAATTAACTTTAAATATAAATTTTATAAAACATTTTGATGAACTATATAATTCGCTAACAACATGAAGTCAAATAAGTTAAAAAAAGTAAAATATCCATCGTTAATAGAATTTGGAATGAAATATACACATCATGTCGTTTTGAAGTTCTTTCTAGTTAGTTATCAGGTGTAGAGAGGTGAAGGCAGCACTAAATTCTCCAATTGAAAAGATGGCAACTTAAGCCTTTTGTTTTTTGCACATTATTGTCTTTTTTCAGCCCCTTTTTTTGTGCATGCTCTAGCATTAAAATCACTACGAAAATTTCTTTTGAAATTTTTTTTATTATTATTATAAACTGAAATAAACAAATCGCACCCTTTTTTTGCTACTTCACATCTGTATTTCATTATATTTCAGTTTTTTTATTTGATTGTCGTTATTGTTATTGCCACAATACATAATTTTAAGATATGATGATTAGAGAATTGAATTTTATTATAATTTTAGATATGAAACTTCCCAAAAGAAGTGAATTTCAATTTTTCTCTCTCAAAGTATAATGCGATTGCTACTTACAACAGGCCTCTGTGGTGAAATCTTCTTCTTTCCTCGCCTTATTCCCGCAGTGCGGATTTCACTCTTCCCATCAACTCCACCCTGTCAGTATACTACATTCTATCATAAATCCTAATTCTTCTTCCTTCCTTTGGAATGCTGCTAAAAATACGGTTATATTTTGTGTTTCATGATATGATAACAAATAAGATCTTCATCTTTATTTTTCAGCAATTGTCTGCCTTGATTGTTGTCCCATGTAGGCCTAACTGAAACAGTCTCAAAAACCTGAATATCTACGAGGGTCATTTTTAAATATTTTTAATAAAAGTGTAAAATGACTGTTATATATTTATTAATGGTAAGGAAGGTAGATGAGCAGCCAGGAGAATAAAAAATTATTTAAATTCTTTTAGTCGACGTTTCGGACTTCAACCGCGTCCTTCTTCGGGATTTTGATGGATATACACTTCTGAAACCAAAAGAGTGGTTTTCGCGACATAATCTGTGAAGAAAATATCTCAAGAACGAAAAGTGTTAGGAAATTGAAATTTTATATTGTTACATATGAGGCCACGAAATTATCAAAAGAGAAATTGCACGAGGACAAAAAGCAAACTATTTATTTGAAAACTCAAAACATATACAAAACACCAAAATCATATAAACAATCAACAATCCTATCAGAACAGGGTTGCCATATCGACATTTCTCCTTTTGACTTCATAACACTACCCCCTTCTTAAGGCAGTTCATGCTGAACTGACTAATACCCGTATTCACAGTCGTTCCCCGAGGAAGAAAGAATCCCTATATCTATACATTTATATAGGCATAAGGATTCCTTGTTCCCCAAGCAATGACCACGAATACGGGTATAAGTATATCTCCCATGGCGGTCCAGGACCTTCCCATAGGCTTAGTATATTTGGAGATTTCCCTATCATACGTCCAGGATTTTTAACGAAAACTTGATCTTCTCTAAAGGCAGATTTTACATTTTTCTTAATCATCTCCTTCTCAGCAGTGGTTTTCATTACAAAAGATGAGATTGTAGCTGTCCTGGTTAACTTCTTATTCATAGCCGATGTCATTATGATCATATCCACCATCACGTCTGTTCCAGTCGACGCCGCCATCGTGATGTTCATCCCATCTAGCGGCACCTCCTCCGCATCTTTCATTACAGTCGTCACCGCCATATCAGCCACAATCACCACCTGCACCGTACCTTCCATTCCAGACATCATTGCTGCTTTCTCACCAATCGCCGCCCCTGCTTCTTCCATCATTTTAACCCCGTTCGCCTTCACTTCCTTTTCATCTCGTACTTTCATAACGAACTGATTCATCCTCTCAGGCTTTACGGTCAACGAAGCAACCATGTGAATTCTCTCCAAAGCTCCATAACCAAGAACAGTACATACCCGAGTAGGTTTTTCGATCTCCTTGCCGCCGCCGCCCTCTCTCTCGCCAGATTCTCCTGGTTTTCCTCTCACCTTTTCGGCTCCGCCGTTCTCTTCATTACCAGATCCTCCTGGATCACCAATTTCACATTCGCGACTACCGTCGCCAAGACCAACACATTCAGATCCTCCTGGATCACCACGACCACCGTCGCCAAGACCAACACATTCAGATCCTCCTGGATCTTCACGACCACCAATTTCAGTTTTCTTTTCGGTTTGCTTTACGTCGATGTAATCTTTTCTGACCTGATACTTCATTTGAAGGCAGCATTCATCGACGGGATCATAATCCTCCAATTCAACAATACTCCTGTCGAGCTTGACGGAAATTTCATCCTGTCCTCTTTTTAGATTTCTTAAAAGTTCAAGAATTCTTTTAATTTGTGCCATATTCCTCTTCAAAATGATCCCACTTCTGACACCAAATGTTACATATGAGGCCACGAAATTATCAAAAGAGAAATTGCACGAGGACAAAAAGCAAACTATTTATTTGAAAACTCAAAACATATACAAAACACCAAAATCATATAAACAATCAACAATCCTATCAGAACAGGGTTGCCATATCGACATTTCTCCTTTTGACTTCATAACAATATTTAATTTAGAAACCCCCTTGGCACGTGACCCAATGATTTTGAACAAAATTGGCTAAAAAATACTAGTACTTTACTGATGTACTTTTTCAATTTTTTCAAAATTCGCATCAACGATATTGATTAAAATTCAAAAATCAATTATTTTTTAGATGCTCTTTAAAATGTAAATTTTCATTTTAGCCTTGAAATCTTTTGAAGTACACTTTACTCTTATACTTCATAGGAAAGATAACAAAATATAAATATTTAACCATGTTTATAAATTTTACATCTTGAATTCTAATATATCGGCAGAAACTAAATATATGTCGACACAAAAAAATCTGGCGTGACAAGCACAAAACACAACTTTTGATTGCCGAAGGTAGGAGAAAATTGTGTGCTGTGCGACCAGTCACACCAGAAATTTTTTTCAATGTCTAGAAAATTAACTCTTAATACACTAAATAATATGTTTCCAGTTTTTATTGGTGCAAATATATATATATATAAAGTTCTTCTTCTTAACTTGATGAGAGTAATGCCGAAATAAAAACTTGAAACATATTTCCTAGTGTATTTATTGATATTTTTCTCTCAGGGTTTTATTTTCCTTAATAGAGCTACCTTAAAATATTCTCTTTAAATTAATTAAAATTAAGCAAGCCTTCGAGGAGAAGCCCGATAACAATATGATAGGCCCCAAATTGGCAAGTGTAGATATCAAAGGGGAAATGAAAGCACAACGCAACAAGACAATTCATTGAGTTTGCGACTCCATAACACATTAACCTCAACCCGACCACCTGCCTAGAATAATAACACAGCCACACATAATAATTATGTGCTGTCATTCGTGAAATTAAACTCTCGATGCAATACTTTTAATGAGAAATTTACAATTTGTTGTTGTTGTCTTTTTATTATTTGTTAGAGAGGATCTCTTTAGGGATTTTGAGTTTATTAACAAAATGTGTGTGTCAACAAAAACTTTTCTTTTTTTGTTTTGTTTTGTTTAGAAGGCAATTAAATTTAATAAATATTTATCATTTCATTGTGACAACAACAACAACAACATATGCATATATATTAATATTTTTGTTTTCATTCTCACATGTCTATGAATAAAAAATCTGACGTTGTTGTTGTCGTTGTTGTTTGCCTCTCTTTTTTTTCTCCTCCCTGGAGGAATCTACATAACATTCTATGTTTACATTAATTCTCCCTCTTTCTTTATTTTAGAACGATTTTTTAATAAAAAAAAAAAAATTCAGCATTCAATTTGTAATATAGATATTTGATTTAGTAAAATTCCAACTGACAAACTAAACTAGAAAACGAATTTTTTTTTTTCAAGGCCATTTTGACATAAATGGGATTCATGCCGCGAAAACATGTTTAATTAAAGGATATAACTTTTTTCAATACACAAATACAAAAAATCTGGTGTGACAAGCACAGAACACACCTTTCGATTACTGAAGGTAATTCACAGTAACATTTAGTTTCCGCCGATATATTAGAATTCAAGATGTACCAGTAAAATTCATTAATATGGGAAAATATTTATATTTTATTACCATGGCAACCTTCCTATGAAGTACAAGAGTAAAGTGGTCTTAAGAAGATTTCAAGGGCCAAAGGAAAATATGTTTAATGGAAAGAGGATGCAGCCAAATAATAGAGCCTCTATTCAGTATCGAATACTCTTTATTAGGAACGTTTCGGCTGGGATCAACCCTGCCATCTTCAGCCTTCAAAGTTCTTTTATGTATCTCTTGAAGATTTCGCCGTATTTTATAAACAGTTCTTGATGCATTGTAGTTACCTCGGCGAAATCTTCAAGAGATACATAAAAGAACTTTGAAGGCTGAAGATGGCAGGGTTGATCCCAGCCGAAACGTTCCTAATAAAGAGTATTCGATACTGAATAGAGGCTCTATTATTTGGCTGCATCCTCTTTCCATTAAACATATCAGCTACAGCCACGTTCTATTATTCAATTTATTCCCAAAGGAAAATATACATTTTAAAGAGCCTCTAAAAAATAATTTTTTAATTTTAATCAAAATCGTTGGAGCGAATTTTGAGAAAATCGAAAAAAACTACATCAATAAAGTACTAGTACTTTTTGGCCGATTTTGATGAAAGCTTATTTTCTCACCCTAGGTGGGTGTTTAACTTAAATATAAAATTTCAACCTCCTAGCGCAATTCCTTCATGCTTTAAATTGAACACAGACACACAGACAGACAGACCATGTCGCAAAAACCACTTTTTTGGATTCAGGGGCCTCAAAACGTGTATATCCATCAAAATCTCGAAAACGAATTTTTTACATGAATCCAATATTTTTTCTCTAACCCCTATATATAAATGTATATTAATCTATACATATAGGTAAGAGAAAGTAAAAATTTTACGAATTATATTTATATACATTCGAAAAAATTTATAATTTTGAAAAATTTAACAAATGTTTGTTTGATGAAGATAATAAAGGATTCCTTATTTTATTTTTGTTTGTAAGCCCTGAAAATAAACCATTTGATGAATTGAAACCAATAATGTGCAGTGGGTGACCGACAAGTGACTTGAAATAATGGATTCATGTCAAAAATTTGATGTCGAGATTTTGACGTTTTGAAGTCCCTTGAATCCAAAAAAGTGGTTTTCGCGACATGGTCTGTCTGTGTGTGTGTGTTCAATTTTAAGCATGAAGGAATTGAGCTATGAGGCTGAAATTTTATATTTAAGTTAGGCACCCACCTGAGGCGTGAAAATATGCTTTTAATCAAAATCGGCCAAAGAGTACTAGTACTTTACTGATGTATTTTTTTCGATTTTCTCAAAATTCGCTCCAACGATTTTGATTAAAATTTCTATTATTTTTTAGATGCTCTTTAAAAGTTGTGTGCTATGCGACCAGTCACACCATTTTTTTTTTTTTTTTTTGATATACTGAATATTACCACGATCTCACCACCATCTTCGAGTAACCGTTGACATCCTGTAATATCCTTTAATTAAATTAACTTAAGCCCAATCGACGTATTTAAAAAGCTTTTTAGAGCAATTGCGTTGGTAATCTCAACAAAACAACACATATTGAAAGAGGAAATAAAATAAGTCTCTTTTTTTTTTAGCTTTTAGGCATTTATTCAGAATGAACAGAGAGAGAGAGAAGAGAGTCTATCTGTGCTTTGGTAGAATAAATAGGAAATTTTAATTTGATATGGTCCATGGCGATTTCTACGCCAGGCTGAACACATTGAACCCTGTCAACATATGGCGCCTGAGGGCTGAAAAGGGACAGACACGAGGGTGTTAATCCCTTCAGGATTGCTTGACTTCACTAGAGGGAGAGAGAATAAAGGAGGTGAGAGGGAGGGTTCGTTCGTTCACTCTTTTTGATTGATTTCTCTCTTTTTTTTTTTTATTCACCCATATCCATTTGAAAATCTCTTTTATTTTTATTTTTTTGTTAAGTTTTCTCTTATTTAATGCGTGACAAAATTTCTTTCTATTGCGTTTGGAGCCCTTTTCAAAGACAGCCTTAAATTATAGAAATAAAATAAAATTTCAAAGAGTTTATTTTTTAAATCTGACTTATTCACATTTGGTATTTCCCCTTCCCCAGGAGGGAATTGGTAATAATCTAGTCATTATTATTGTAATTGTGGCTGTTGAGTTGTATCAAGGAAGGGTTGCAGGAGCAGAGACTGACAGCCAAATTTTTTTCTTTAAATATTTTATTGGGCCGACTTTTCGGCCATATTCAGGGCCCAATAAGTGTCAAGGAAATATATATAATTTGCATTAGGCAACTATGTGTAATGATGCTCATCAAGTGAGAGATCTTTCAATATATATTTCCTTGACATTTTTTAGGCCTTGAAGATACCCCCTATCGAAACCGAAACGTCGGCTCAATAAAATATATAAAGAAAAAAATTTGGCTGCCAATCTCTGCTCCTGTAACCCTTCTAGTCATTATTTTTTTTTTTTTGAAAATTATTATTTTACACTTGATTAATATTTTTCATCACCACAATCGTTGCTGTTAAGCAATGCCAAGCACGGCGAAATCTGGGATTGATGACCCTCAGAAATCAGCGTGTAGAACGTCCCCCGGTAGCCTTCGGTATTATAAATGTAATATAATTTATAATATATATGTAAAATTAAAAACCTAATGGCCTCTGCAGCCGAAAAAGGGGAATTAAAAAAAAAAATAAATATTTTTCATTATTAGATATACTTTTTAGAAAACAAAATTTTTAATAAAAAAATCTGATGTGACTGACCCCTCAGCTTCTCTTATATTCGATTTTTGAAAGTTGTCCTGTTGCCAAGATTATTTTTTACTTTCTCTTACCTATGTATATATGTAATATATATATAGAGAGAAAGTATTGCGATCATGTCAAAAATTCGATGTCGAGATTTTGATGGATATACATGTTTTGAGGTCCCCTGAGTCCAAAAAAATGGGTCCCGCAAATTGGTCTGTGTGTGTGTGTGTGTGTGTGTGTGTGTGTGTGTGTCGTCTGTATGTGTGGACAGATTTTTAGCATGAAGGAGTTGAGCTAGCGGATTGAAATTTTATATTTAACTTAGGTACCTTTGAAGAATCTCAAAATAAGCTTTTGAACAAAATCGGCCAAAAAGTACTAGTACTTTACTGATGTACTTTTTCAGTTTTTTTCGATTTTCTCAAAATTCCCTCCAAGGATTTTTTTTTTAAAATTCATAAATCAACTATTTTTTAGATGCTCTTTAAAATGTATATTCTCATTTTGCCGTTGAAATCTTCTGAAGACCACTTTACTCTTGTTCTTCATAGGAAAGATAGAAATGGTTGCCATGGTAACGGAATTTAAATCTTTTTCTTTTTATTAGATTAAAAATCAATTATTATTTAAATTCCCATTTTTTTAAATTTATTTGTGTCTTTAATTGTTTCAAAGAAAACATATATGTCTCTCTCTCACTTGCAAGCATTATCATCTCTCTCTACTCTTTTTAAATTTCCCTTTCCACCTTATCTTCGCATAGGAACAATGTTAATTTCCTATAGGGATTTGTATGTTAATTTCGATTCAAAAGGGGGTCCCCTTTAGAACTTTTTAGGCATTTAAAATTTTTTTTTTCCAATTCTTATGAAATTTTGTATTTATTTACGATTCTATATTGTGTATAAAATGTCCAAATATGAGATTAAAATTTTGAAAAATAACCATAGTTTATTTGAAGCAGTCAACATTTAAAATGCAAGTTTGAAACTAAGGTGCTATCGGAAACTAAATATATCTCGACACAAAAAATCTGGTGTGACCAGCACAGTGCCCAACTTTCTCTTACCGAAGGGTAAGAGAAAGTTGTGTGCTGTGCGCCAGTCACACCAGATTTTGTATAAATTGTATAGAGAATATATTTAGTAATCGATAGAATATTTTTTATCCTTTCCAACTGCAGTGATCTTTAGGCTTTTCATTTATGTATATATTAAATTAAAGCCATCCGTAGATAATTCGGTTGACTACCGGTGGACCTTCCACATGCTGATTAGATTTAAACTTTCGACCGTTGGATCTCGTTGAAACATTTTATAAATTAAACACTAGGTTATTAAATATTATGTTATTTGAAACAAATAACCTAGTGTTTAATTTGTATATTTAATTTTAATCAGCTAATGGCATTACTCTTTGACCAATTTTCTTCAAAAGTTTCGTGAACTCTTTTCATTTTTGAAATAATTTATTTGTTCATACACAGACGGGACGCACTTTTTTTGTTATCAGGAACGAGGCGATACTCATCGATCATAAAGATTAGGAATTTTCGATTCGTTAGTTGTTTTAATTTTTCAACTTTATAAAAGTTCTGCTCACACGCCCGCCCGCAACAAACAATTGACCTGCTTAAAACGTGTATTTCTATTTTGTAAATACTTTCTTTTTTTCTGCTTTCTTTGCATTAAGTCTGCGGACACTTAGCTAAGATTGGGGATCTGCTTCAGATGGTCCATACATCCTTCCTCAGAATAGTCTTTTAGTGCTCTTTTTTCAGGGTTTGACAGGATTACTATCCTTTTCTGAATCGAAATCCTTTATTTTTGGGGAGGATCTTCGATCTGGATCGAAATCATTTTTGCTCTCTTGATCTAGGATCTGATCGTTAATCCTTTTGAAAGAATTTTGTCCATTCCTGTCTGTTTTAATCAAGGGCGTGATGAGAACTCGAAACGTCTTTGAGCAGATTATTTTATTCCACCCAAGAGCGGATACAAGGGGGGCAGTAAAGGGAGCAATTACCCCCCCCTCCCGAAATTTGAGAAAAATATTTTTTCGGAATAAAATTTTATTTTTAATCTTAAAATTTTAAAAATTAATACTTAAAAATTTGATTTGTTAATATATTCTGGTAAACAAGAACATAATGCACCTTTAAATTACCGAAAGTAAGAAAAAAATTGTATGCTGTGTGACCAATCACACCAGATTACCCCCCTGAGATTCCTTTGGGTCCGCTCTTGATTCCACCCCTGCCTTTCGTTATTTTATTGAGAACTTCATTCCGCACAGCCTCATGCTTTTTTAACTAAAATTTCGTTATTTTTTATTATTTTCTATATTCTATATTCACGCGTTATGAACTGAAACCTCTTGATTACCGTCGTAGGTAGTCTCTGTAATAAATTCAAAGTTGATTTATATATGGTCTAAAAATCTCTTCCCTCTCACTTTCTATATAGGCCTAACTTAATTTAAAGTCAGTTATTTATTTAGTTTTGAGAGTTTCTCTCTGTGCCCCCCCCCCCCCCCTTCCAATTAGAGGTTTGTTAGTCACAACAACATTTATACTAATATTAATAATAATAAAAGACATAAAGTAACACTTTGTTATGAATTTAAATTTAAAGCAAACTAAACTTAACTCTCTCTCAGAGATAAACAACACATAATTGAAAGGTTTCACTTCAATTGTTTCCAACGGGGTTTAATTTGTGAAATTTATATATTAATTTTAAAAGCATTTGTTTGTAATAATTGTCAATGAATACGGGGCTAAGGGCTGAATGGAATGGGAGAGGGGGGGGGATGAAAAATTGAAATGTTTAAATTAAATTACGTATGTATGCAAAATATAGATCTAATCAAATTGTAAAGCGTTCCCATTCATTTTTTGAGAATAAATCTCTTATAAAATTTCGTCCAAAGTTAGAGAAATTTAAAAAGATTTGGTCCAGTAAAGGCTGAGAGGATCGTGGTTATCAATTATTGAAACGTTTCGGTTATGAAAGCATAACAGTAGAATATAACAACTCTACTAGGATGGTATTCCAATAAACCCGAAACGTTCTTTTTTATGATTTTTTGTGTCGACATATTTATTTAGTTTCTGACAGTACGGTACATTCGAAATTCAAGATGTAAAATTTATAAGTATGGGAAAATATTTATATTTTGTTACCATGGCAACCATTTCTCCTATCTTTTCTATGGAATACAAGAGTAAAGTGGTCTTCAGAAGATTTCAATAGCAAAATGAGAATATACATTTTAAAGAGCATCTAAAAAATAATTCATTTTTGAATTTAAAACAAAATCCTTAGAGCGAATTTCAAAAAAATTTGAAAAAGTTACTTCATTAAAGTACTAGTACCCTTTGGCCGATTTTGTTCAAAATCTTAACGATCCACGTCCTAACGAATAACTTAAATTTCAATTTTCTAGCTCTTTGCGTTCTTGAGATATTTTGTTCACAAACACACAGACAGTGCCGAGAAAGGAACATCTCGAATTGAAAATTCTACCGGCCCAGCATCTGTAAATTTTAAATTAGAGAAAGTATTGCGATCATATCAAAAATTCGAGATTTTGATGGATATACAATACATGTTTTGAGGTCCCCTGAATCCAAAAAAGTGGGTCCCACAAATTGGTCTGTCTGTGTGTCTGTGAACAAAATATCTCAGGAACGAAGAGCTAAGAGGTTGAAATTTTATATATTTGAGTGGTGGAGGATTATTCCCCCCCACAATCCTTTTTTTGTTTACTTTTATATATTTGACTTAGGGGTGAAAATAAGCTTTTGAACAAAATCGGCCAAACAGTACTAGTAGTCTTTACTTTTTTTTTTCGATTTTCTAAAAAAATTTGTTTCAACGATTTAAATTAAAATCCATAAATCAACTATTTTTTAGATGCTCTTATATTAGTGAAATTTTTCATGAAAATTGTTTGAAGTACACTTTACTGCTGTGGAAGCATTCGTAGCTCAGCGCCACCATCTATCGCCTGGTCAAGTTTGGAACTTAGGTACTATGGGTAACTAAATAAATATATCTTGACACAAAAAATTCTGGTGTGACTACAAACACAGTACACATCTTTTTCTTGCCGAAAGATAAGAGAAAGTTGTGTGCCACCAGTCACACCAGATTTAATAGATTCTTAACAACGAAGTTTCATTTTATTGAGAGATATATAGGGAACTTAACCGAGGTCTAAAATTTCAGATCGGGAAATCATGTTTGATAAAAGATAATGTAAAATAATTAAATTTAAGGCCTTTGCGCTTTGCTAGTTTATTTTATTTTAATTTTCATAATACATAGAGCATATAAATTTATAATATTGTAATTTTGTTTTAATGAGAAAATCCAATCAAAAATGAGATTTGTTTTCATTTTCCTCGCCGAAACAAAATTCAGTTATTAAAATATAGGATTTATTTATTTTAATTCTCCCTCCCCCTCCTCTAAAACATTATTATAATATAATTTTGATTTGTTCATTCATTTGAAATGATAAATTTATACTCAGGGAGATAGAGGTTTTGCAATAAGAGGATTTGATTTATTTATTGCAATAACTCTCCCTTCTCTCCTCTCCTCTTTTTTTGTCTTTCCCAAATAACTTCTGACCAGTAGAAGGTTTGCTTGTTAGTTTCAGACCTCTTTTCTTCCGGGTCTGTTTATAAACAATACAAAAAAATATAACTGAAGAAAGAAGATTACAGCGACTATAATTTTTTTCGAGATTCCTTCCTTTAAAGTTCGTGCTCATGATTTGGGCTTCATCATTACTATGTCTCTCAAACAGTTCCAGCTCTGATAGCCGGAGAGAATAAATAAAAATAAAAGATGTACAATACCGGAATTATATTTGCACGAGAGGTTAAATACAATGTTATTTTGAAAATGACTTTTTATTTAGTACTGGAGATGTGCTTTACAGATGAAATCAGCTGGGCCAGCTTTAAGAATTCGCTACCGCTTAAAGATTTCATTTTTTCATTGTTCCGTCACGACATTTTATCATTTCAGCGTAAA